>VYZU01043332.1:4598-19943 GCA_013401355.1 Ceyx cyanopectus
TTTTTTTCCTAAACAGAGCTAACAAGGAAACATCATTTTCCTTGCTTGCCATCTATATATCTGAGGATGGTACAGATGTACAGTCTACAGTGATAAAGAGAACTGTTGAGACACTACAATTCATACAGGGCTTGGGTTTGGTTGGTTGGTTTTAAAGATTAAAAACAAATCTTCTCAGAGATGCAGTTTAGATTGACAATTCATAGCTAAAACTTAATCTATAGGTAACAAATTGCTGCAGCCTGTTCCAGTGCATTTACACCAATATTTGACTGATGCTTTCAGGGTGGAAAAGGACATGGCAAATTTAAAGAAGTGGTATTCAAATACTGGGCACAAAGCTATTTCTCAAGACAAAACTTTTGAAGGTTGCATGAAGTTTCTAGTGAATCTTCCCATATCACTCTGAAAATCCATACCTAGATCAGTCTTCAGCTCTTCAATAATGCAGCTACTAAGAAAACTGTGACTGGTGACTAATAAGAACAGAAATGACTGAATAAGGTCAAAGTAGGTTTCTTCTTTTGGGCTGTCTGGGGGAGGGTGTGTTGTTTTTTTTTTACTAGAATCAAACTATGACATTAGTTATATGAAACTTTTTTTTTTCTATTCTTTTACTGACAAGCCCTATCCCCTCTTTTTGTTTTACCTTGAAAATACAGCCTGACTGAACATTTGTGATTTAATTACCTTTTTCACCTCTCAAGTAAGTATATCTCCTAAGCATTACATTGTAGCTATATGATTCTTCGACAAATTCAAAACACTTTTAGGCTTATGGTGGTTTTGAAATTAACTAGATCACTTGCCCTTTTCAAAGCAGTAGTAACACTACAGGAAAGTGTCAGTATTTGCATGATCTGAGGCAGGAGTGGTGACAGCAGATGCACTGTTTGCAGTGGTTTCCTTACACTGCTTCCTCTGGCAGTGACAAAAACAAACATTGCTGACAACCCTTCACAGACTGTCTTGGAACAAGTAGAGTCTCTCTGGGATTAAGTCTTAAAAAACTTTACTTCATTTCCTATTACAATCAACTGGTTTATATAATAGATCAAAGTACAAATAACAGGATGTCAACCTCACGTTGCTTGGCTACTAAGCACCGTATTTTTTAGTATTTTCACAGTGACTGGCAGAGGTATTTCAAGAATTCCTTCTTATGCTGGGGCGTGCTACCAGCCATCACTGAAAGCAGCCTGGCAATGGAGGCTGTTTACATACTCTGCTACACGCAAGAAGCATTTGAAAGAAAATTCTAAATGCAATATGGTAAACTTTATCTGAAGGTGGCTGCCATTTCCCTCCTAATGCCATTTATTTCTTCTCTTTTTGAAGAGAACAAGATGGAGCACTGCCCTGAAAACTGTCCCAAACAGAGCAACACAGCATGACCTACCACAGAACAGAGTAATCCACCTGACTGCACTGCAAACTGAAATGTTTAGTGTTTTGCATGCACTGGACAAATAAAACATGAAGTACTCCAAAAAACTGAAATCCAACTTTAGGTAGCCAAGGCTTAAATCTACAAAGTCACCCGAGTGGCAATAATTCTGTAATACATTGACAATATTTCCTAAAAAGAAAAAAAGCAAACTATTTTTTCACTGGAAGTGTGGTTGGAAAGAGAAATGTGGACACCCAGCCACCAAGCACACTAAGGGTACCTCTTCTAGAACCATGCTGCACCATCTTTGTTGTGGGTCTTTCTCCTCAGAGGTGCCAAGTTACTGCTCACCTGCTCAGTATCAGACACCATCATAAACCCCTGCTTTTCAAACACTGCTGGGAGGTCTTCCCACTGGGGTTCAAATCCCTTCAGTGTTCCCCTCCTCCAAGCCATTCTCTCTGCTGCTAGGCTTTGAAACACACACAACCCATACTCACTACATACTTTTTCCAGCTTTATGGGAAACAAAATGTTTGCACACTCAATTGTAAGACTAAGACTCACCTCACTAATAGTGAGAAGAGTCTATGGCAACTGGTTTTAGTGGAAGCAAAAGGCATACCCTACCATAGGACCTCTTCTTTAAAAACAAAACAAACACCGCTATGTTATTCACCTCATGCCAAAAAAATTAAGTCATTAAATACACAAAGATAACCTGAGTTCCTGCTTTATTCCTTCCCACATACTATCAAAATACTTCTGAGGATATTCCAAATAAGAATAAATTAAATCCTGCTGAATATTTTGCTCCTTGCACTTTGTGGAGTTTGTCTTCAGGGCAAAGCTCTCTAGGTATCAGTCCATAACCAATATACACCAGTCTCCCAACCCCAGTGTGTGAATGCTGCTAAGCTGGGACATCTTGACTTTAGCACTTTTTCTCCTCTGCCTGATCCCAGAAGGGTTGTTAATAATGTGCTGAAGCACCACCCCTCCAGCTTACAGGGTAGTGCAGCATTACCCTTCACTGCACAGCTCGACCTCTCCATTTGCCTTTGAAAGCATTGTACAAGCAGCTGCTCTTCATGGTAACTACCTCCTTTGATTAGCTGCTATGAAAGCCTCTATCAGCAGGTTATCTTTTTATCTCTTATCTTCTGACAAACTTTGAAAATCCTTTTACAGTGGACTCTACCCTCAAGGTCTGAGTTTAAGCTGCACCCTCCTCGTTAACTATATTATAATTGCTCTCAGCCAAAACCTGTTTTTCTCCCAGCACCGGAGCTCCACTAGACACTGCTGACGAGGCATCTGTGGAGTGAAACACCCTGGCAGGCTCACTCCAACAGCATCATGCTTTACAGCACAGACCCCATTCCTTCAAAATTATTACTGCACAGACCTGATTAGTTCAAACCACTGCACGAGTGAGTGTAGAGCCTCCCCACATGCACGTCAGAGGTCACAAAAAACGGTCCTTCAGAGTCCCAGCTTGTCCTTATTAGCATGCAGCTCTGTGTCTCAACATCACCCCTTTGTTCTATTTATATCCTTGGACCTCTCCATGTGCTGGATGAAATCCACTCCCAATATAACCAGCCAGTCGCTACTAGTATCAAGGAAAAAAAGTTTCACAAATTCCTGACTTCAATTAGAGCAGCAAGAACCGAAACCAACTCCTGTCTGTGGTATGTTTCCCCACCACCACCTCTACAGCAGGAGTCTGCAGAAATACTCAAGTCTCAAATACATGCTCTGCCTTTTGGTTGGCAGACACTGATAACAGCACTTGGCTCAAAGCTTTCTTTACTGCTACAGCTTCTCCATGGGCAGTTTTGCCCTCATGGTGTTTCATTCTGCCTCTACCATCTGGTGCAGGAGCACTCAGGAGACCATCTCTGACCCACAAAATTCTTTCCAGTGGCTTAAATGTGTGTCTCTCGTTTTTAGCAATTTCACGAAATTTCTGAAAGGAATTATAGAATCATTGAGGTTGGAAAAAACCTCCAAGAGCATCCAGTCCAATCTTCTACCCAACACCTTGATGACCACTAGACCATGTCCCAGAGTGCCTCATCTATGTGTTTTTTGAACACCTCCAGAGGCGGTGACTCCATCACTCCCTGGGCACCCTGTTCCTCACCACTTTTTCAGTAAAGAAATTCTTCCCAATGTCTAATCTGAACTTCCCCTGGCACAGCTTGTGGACATTTCCTCCTGTCATTAGTTACTGGGGAGAAGAGACCAACACTGACCTCACTACAACCTCCTTTCAGGTAGCTGCAGAGAGCAATGTCGTCTCCTCTCAGCATCCTCTTCTTCAGTCTAAACAGTCCCAGCTGCCTCAGCCTCTCCTCACAAGACATGTTCTCCAGTCCCCTCAGCAGCTTCATCGCCCTTCTCTGGACCTGCTCCATCACCTCAGTGATTTCCTTGTACTGTGGCTCCAAAACTAAACACAGCACTCGAGGTGTGGTCTCACCATTGCCAAATACAGAGGCAAAAATCACTTCCTCCTGCTGGACTCACCAGTTCTGATCCAGGCCAGGATGCCCTTGGCCTTCTTGGCCACCTGGGCACACTGCTGGCTCATGTTCTGATGTGTGCCAACCAGCACCCCCAGGTTCTGTTCTGCCAGGCAGCTTTCCAGCCACACCTCCCCCAGCCTGCAGCATTGCCTGGGGTTCTTGAGACTGAAGTTCAGGACCCAGCAATTGGTCTTATTAAACCCCACATAATTGCCCTCAGTCCATTGAGCCAGCCTGTCCAGATCCTCTGCAGCGCCTTCCTACCCTCCAGCACATCAGCACTCCTGCTTAATGTTGTGTCATCTGCAAATTTAATGAGGGTGCACTCAATCCCTTCATTCAAATCACTGATAAAGATGTTAAATAGGACCAGCCCCAGCACTGAGCCCTGGGGAACACCACTTGTTACTGGTCTCCAAATGAATACAGAGTCAGAGATCGTATTCAGCTTCTTCCCTTTTTTTCTTTTCCTTTTTTTTTTTTGTTCCCAATTAATTTTCATTTCCCCACTTGGAATGTTGCATACCTCCCTGTAAAGAAAGCTTGTTTTCTTTTTATCAACATGCTGCAAACGTCCCGTATCAATTGCCAAATGAAATTCCAATTCAAATTAACATCTCTCACAATATTCTTCAAAGCCTTGCCACTAGGCATTTGTCCCTCCCAGTTATATACTCAGCTAGTCCCAAGATGCAACAACTACAAGGTTTCCTTCTCCTGTTGTCTCCTAACATACCATTAAACCTTGTAAAGTTTTCAAAAGGACAGTAACTACTTCAAAGCAGTTGATGGTCCTTCTGAAATCGTCAGGAAGATTCATATTTAGAAGCTGCTGAGAAAGAAGTTTCAAAATTACAGTTAAGTAAAACAACTGATAACAGAACCACAGAATGGTAGGGGTTGGAAGGGACCTCTGCAGGTCAATGAATTCAACCCCCCTGCCAGCACAGGAACACCCAGGGCAGGCCACACAGGAACAGATCCAGGTGGGTCTTGAAAGTCTCCAGAGAAGGAGATTCCACAACCCCTCTGGGCAGCCTGTTCCAGGTTCTGGCACTCTCACAGTTAATAAATTTTTCCTCATGTTAAGGTGGAACTTCTTGTGTTTCACCTTGTGACCATTACCCCTGTCTGACTGTCCCCATCTACTTGACACCCATCCTTCAGATATTTGTAAACATTCATAAGATCCCCTCTCAGTCTTCTCTGAGGGCTAAACAGCACCAGCATTTCCTCAGAAGAGAGATATTCCAGACCTTATTTTCTAAAAACAAGTTTAATGGAACTTTTTTTTCCCCCAAAACTAGTGACTGCAGTTCAAGACAACCATACAATATTCCTAATAACTCCTTGAGTTTCCTTTACTCCTTTTGAGAATGCAGATTCTACATAAACAAATCTCCTGAAAATATATACTAGAAATAAACAGCAAGTTTGCAAAGAGGCCTGTCAGCCTTGCTGTGCCAGAAAAAATATAAAAGTAATAATTATCAAGTTTTTGGGATTGTAACTCACTCTTTCTTATTTGTGGGGCAGGGGAAAACAAACAAACAAAAATTTATCACTTAACTTTTACAATACTGGCACACTTCAACTTCTCTCCCTTACCTCAGGTTTCAACACACAGAGAGGAGAGCAGCACAAATGCAACAGCACTTCTGCTTTGAAATGGCTCTGAAATGGCTGCAAGTTTACTAAGTGGAATATAAAATTAACTATCAAATGCAACACATAAAAAGGGGCACAGGGTTGCATAAAACATTCGTGCACAGACCTGTGGAAATGTTTCTCTTAAAGCATTGTTCAAGAAATTTAAATACAGAGAAGAAATCTAAATCACTTCCTCTCGTAAGGAAGTTTCTCACTGTATTTAGCATGTCAGAAAAGAGAAATTCAACTGCAGCAGAGCATTCCACAGCTGCCAGTGTAAAGGACACACAGTGAGTGTTAAGCATTAAACCAACACAAACAGCAAATTGATTTTCCAGAAGAGCCTTTTAGAGCATTTCAGAACTTCAAAATGGAGGGGAAGGGGAGCTACGGAAAATGAACTGCTTTGCTTTTCTGTACATCACTGATTCAGCATGAGGTACATATGACAGAGAAAACATAAGATGCTATCATTATTAAACAATGAGTTATGCTAATTATGATACTGAGTAGGAAGCTATTGCCGAAGTCCCAGGAGTCAAACATCTGTATTTCTCAAAATAAACAACTAACACTTCAGTGGGAGGCAGCACTGGTCACTGTTGGTACACATTGAAGTGACTGGAAATTACCGATTCATATCATTTGACATGCAAAACATTTTTTCAAATTAGTGTATGTTGTCCTAATATCTAAGGATTAAGATAATTAAGATACATCTGGACTTTGCCCTTGCCAAGGATGCTGTGGGCTTGGGAAAGACAAGGCACAAGAACTATTGTTCATACAGCCCCAATTAGTTGCACAGGCTTGTAAACTGGTCAAACGAAATTTCCATTTTCGTTTTAACATGAAGACAGAAGCAGGAGAGTAAGAGGCATTTCACTGCTACAATCCCACGTGCAAATTCCCAACCCTTTCAGCTACATCAGCTTCCCCATAGAGCTAATAGGCTTTCCTTAATTTTTCCCATTTCTCCAGGTTTGCAGCTCCAGCTCATGAATTTCTAAACACCTTTTGGGAAAAGGCAGGGGCTACGGAAAAAATATGAAATCCAAGCAATTTCAATTTTGCAGGCGGCAGGTAAGGGAATTACGAGAGAAAAGTTCACGTGACCTTAACTAACTCAGCCGCTGTCTGTCTCACACCACAGCCCGGCTTTCAGAGAACACTCTCCTTAAAATTCACCTGCGCTCAACACCTTGCTGAGGCGCAGGGCGTCGCTTCTCCCCCACACTGGGCTGATCAGTTCGCGAAGCAAACGAACAAACGAACAAACCCCGTCCGTTTCACACAGACACCCTTTCCAAGGGCAGCCCTCGCGAGTAGCGGTTGCGGCGCTGCAGCTCCCTCCGTGCGGAGCAGACAGGATGGGCTGGGCTGGGCAGGGCCGGGATGAGCTGGGCTGGGATAAACTGGGCTGGGCTGGGATAAACTGGGATGAGTTGGGGGTACCGGCAGCGGCGCGTAGCAGCGCCCACCGCCTGCTCGTGTTCTCGAGCGCCACCTGCTGGCCCCGCCGGGCCGGGCACCGGGAACCGTGACGGACGGACGGGAAGATGAAAGGGGTCTTGAAAGAAACTCAGCAGCAGGGAAAACAAAAGCAAACCGAAGGAAGAAAACAACAGCAGAAAACACAAAAACAAACGCATAAAGAAACCCCAAACAAACCAACCACGCGAAAAAAGAGGGGAAAAAACAAACAAGCCAAACAAAATAACCACATAAACAACCAAACCATGCAACACAAAACCAAACCAAAAACCACCACACCAATGTTGGAGAATGCTTGAGCTTTTTTTTTTTTTTTTTTTTTNTTTTTTTTTTTTTTTTTTTTTAAGGCTTATTTGGCTTCCCCCACAAAGAAGGAAAAAAAGGCTTCATCAAGGCAGGAGGAGAAGTTATTGTCCTGAAGACAGAGATGAAGACTCCAAAGTCTGACAAGCTGAGGTCAACGGATTCGTGATGACAGTGGGGAAGTGACAAAGTCTGAGACAGCCAGAGTCTGCTCCACACTGGTAGATTTCAGTGAAATGGGAAACAACAAAGTAGCTTCATCTGTGACAAAAACAAAAACAACATAAACCATCAAATACCAATGAATGCCTTGCTCCACAGCAAGCCTAAGGTCTGCAAGCTGGGGAGACTTCACATGGATATTTACCCATCTGCTGATTTTTACTGCCACCTGCCCTCCTAAATGCCCCAAAAGTGTCCCCAGACAGGGTCATTTGATGTTACACTACCAGGAGGAGATACCACATGATTACATCATCTACAGCTTTCAATCAACTTCCCAGCTACACGAGCTAATCCAGCAGAAAGTTGAAGACCCACTGCAGCAGGTAAATCCTCCATCCACCATTCTATAAGTTGCAGCTAGATGGAAAAGGACAATCTGGAAACACCAGAAGAAAAAGTTGCTTTTGTGCAAGGTGGGGAGAACCAAATAATTCACTCAAGTGGATTTTCCAATGCTTCTTCTCCAGTGCTGTTTAATTATTTTACTTCCTTGCACTCTATCACTATTGGTAACAGGGATGCACTTCTGCAAATAAGCCAGACAGAGCTTAAACAAAAATTGCTGCACTTATGAAGCCTGAAATTCCAAGACAAATGGAAGTTCAGAGTCAAAAAAGTAATCCATCAGATGGTATGTGCTATGTAGAAAAAGCAAGAATATATTTTTTTCTGATACATTTCATGTGATTGTACCTGATTGTATTTAAGACTACAAGCCAGGATTTTGTGTCAATAGAAAGAAGACAGAATTGACACGTGCAACACCTGTGAAATCACAGTTTAAATCCCTGGCAGAACATATTTTGTGGTTAGGCTTCAAGTTAATATTGCATTTATAATTAGTGATATTTTTACAAAGATCTTTTAAAATAAAAAATAATTTTTTGTGTGTGTTTTGTTCGTTGTTTTAACAGCTACTCCTTAAAAAAAAAAAAAAGGCTTACAAGCATCTGAAATTGACCAATGTTTTCTTCTATCTCCAACATAAGCTGCTTATAGAAACAAATCTCATAACAACATCACTTGTAAAATAAAATGTGACCATTTCTTTGTTAGAACAATTTACATGCACTTGCATGACACCACACCATGAGTAACTCAACTCTACATTCCTGTCCAAACAAATCTAATCTCTTCCTTACAACAAGCACTCCAGAGCCTTCCAGTTGATTTTGCCCAGGAGTATTTCTGGAAATGCTTGTTGGGGGGTGAAGGATCAGGAGGGAGTGGAATAAACACCAGCAATTAATAAGCGAGTACAGGCAGAGGTTAAACCTTACTTTTATTGTTGACCAAAACTATTCTGCCATTCCTTCTAAACCACTGCTTGGCTAACACTGACCTTCATGAAAACATTAACCAAGTCAGTGCTGTCCTGTAGATTTAACCTCTATGAAAAATGGCATTTTCATCTCCTCTGCTGACTTACGTTATTCCATTCTTAGTGTTTCCATTTGGATCATAAATTATAGGCTCATAACCTGCTGAATGTCCAGCTTTTCTATTTCCCATAAAAATTGCTATTTTAATGGGCAGGTAGAGGCTTTCTACTAAGCTTTGACTGAAATAACCTTTTTAAAATCTGAAAACAAAATCGGGAAATTAATCTTTTAACTCAAGCTGCTTTTTAACTGCCTCACACTCTTTTACCTCCTTGATTTAAGCTCCTGCTCCACCGTTTGCCTTGTGTCTCAGATCATAAGCATTTTAGAGAAGGGAAATTAGGCTCATTTTTTGTGGGGGAAAAAGCCATTCACATTTAAAGCTCTATAGAAACAACAAACGGCATGCATACAAATTCTCCCCACAAACTGCTTTGTTAGAAGCATTCAAAAGTTTAAACGAGTTATAAGCTTAAATCGGTGCCAAAACTTGGAAGTAAGGTAGTTTAGGTTAGCTCTTTGATTTTGCTGTCACCTCTGCTCAGAGCTGAAGCCCTCAGACTTTGTACTACTGCTCAGAACTTATGAAACTTAGTAACTCAGAAACTTTACTCCGTTATCTGCAAGAAGAGAAGTCAAGTGGATGAGTTAAGAGACAAAAATCAAGAGGAACATAAAAAGCGTGTTCTCAAAGGGTTTCTTCCACAGATCAAGTGTAGCAGTCAGTGACGAGGACGATTACTTCTTTACTACTCTCAGTTGAAGGTTTTCCCTCTGCAGACCCAAACGAGATAATGACTCTGCCTGTGACCAAGCACAGTACCAGCCCATTAACCAGAATTAGGTATTTTTATGTGACTACTTCTCCAGAAAGATAGAAGTTTGTTGGTAACCACAGCTCCTAAGCACCTGCATTTTCATGTTTCTATTGCCTCCAACACAGACAATTTGCATTTGTAAAGTGTGAGAACACAAAATGTATTTGTGTAATGTAAAGTGTGATCAACTTTTTTTTTTTCTGTCATGCATTCTGCTACTTACCTGCAGACATTCTCCAGGAGAAGATATTAAATCACACACTCGATTTAAAATCAGGGAAGTTATCAAATTGCATAGCTTTTATAAAGCATTCAGCTATTATATTGATGGCCATGGGAACATTAGAATTACTTAACTAAATCCTACTGGTCTTGTCCTCCTTCCATGACTTGAACAAAGGGTTCTACACAGACTTACTGACCAACAAAAATTAAATGGGAAGAGTGAGAAAATGAAAGAATCTACTCTGAGATCTCCCAGAAGCATTAATGTAATACCTTACTTAGTAGTAGCAGACAGTAATGTACAACTTGACTCTTACAAGATCTAGAACCAACTTGATCAATAAGATTTAAGATGAGTACTGTCTGAAATTTTACATCTAGAAGTAATTTTGTAGGAAAGTATTAGTTAAGAAGGTCATATTTAAATGCTTGTTGCTCTATCCACCCAGACACAGGCCTCACCCTCTTCATGGCCACTTTGCAACCATTTCCAGAGATCAGAGATACCATTTTCTTAGGAGTCTGACTCATAGAACAATTAATGTCCTAATTAACACCAAGTTAGCTAACTTGGAGTTAGTCTTCAGTGCTTATTATAAGGACTAAACAGCAAGTGTTGTGTCTTTAGGTAATTATGGGCAAAACTATATTTAACATCACATGAATATACTATTGCCAGTTTGGAATAGACTGTCAAAACCTCAACTAACACCTCAGACACATCACAGCCTTCCCTGTGCTTTATAGAAAGACAGCCAAACTCCAGTCTGCACTGAGCTGCACAGCAACCTCTCTAAGCTACATTTATCTCTTCTCTTTATCTCTTGAAACCACATATTGTGGATCAAATCTGTAGACAATAAATATCAGACATTTACATCTTTAACACCACCTAATAATACTAAACATGTAATTATGGTGGAAGGATGCAATTAGCATGATTTATATAGACTGGGTTGAATTTTCATTCTTTTATGAAAAAGAAGGTACTAACCTACTATGGCAAAATACCAATCCACTTCTACAAAAATACCAGATCTGGGGTTTCAAATTTCTGAACAGAAATCAGGATAGAAACCTTTGTATGGGACTAATGCAATCCAGAGGGATCTCCAAGTTACCTTGAGTAAAAAAAATGAAATTGTTTCACTTCACCACTTTCATTAGCCTGCCCTTTTCAAGTCTTCCAGCATGAAATTACTAACATCAGCAACAGACCATCTCCCTGTTTTCCTAATGCTAAAGGAGGACTGCTTAGGAGAAGAAAAAATTGCAATAGAAAATACATATCCAACATGCTGGCATATGAACTATAGCATGCTCAAGTTTATAATAAAGTTTTCCACATGCTATCCAAGGAAAGCCTGACTACTAAATAATTTGTAATAGGGGAAAAATACATTTTGCGTCAAGAAAGGGATATAGATGTGATTATCAATTCTGACTTCTTACCACTTAAATTACAAGAGAAAAATAACATCACAACTACAAGCATTCAAAACCCTTTTTAAGGTAACATGATAGCTTTTTTGAGCAGTTGAAAAGAATAATGAAGTGTCAAAGAGGCCAAAGAAGACCTAACACAGGAGCTAGGGAAAGTTTTCACAGAGGAAGCTTACAGAGGATTGGACTAGATGATCTTCTAGGTCCCTTCCAACCCCTAATATCTATGAATCTATGAATATAACTGGTGTAACTACCACCAGCTCATGTAAGCACACTCACCCTATGAAATAGGATGCTGGCATTTGAGTTGGGCAAGTCAGCATAGAGCTGAATATGGGACTGCACCATTTACTGGTGTGCATCTAGGACTGGTGGCAATGAATGCTGCACCGTGATTCAGGGTGAAATAAATGGCATCCTTTCCCCAGAAGCAGATGGAGGATTCTGGAGTACTTCCAATCTTTTAGCTGCAGCTGTAAGTGTAGGGAGCCCAAGGACAAGGAGTGGGCACTTCACCCTTGCTAACAAACAGCAAGAGGTCAACCCAAGCTTAAGCAATACACTCAGACTTAAATATGAAGCCCCAAAAAGCTACCCAGCAAAGTTTGATGGGGGAAAAGTTGAAAGGGTTGTCAGTAAATAAAAAAGTCAGGTGAAGGAAACCCTAGGGGCATGACTTAACATGTATCAGCCCTTACCAAGTAGCCACACCAACTCTGGCTTCCACACTTCAGACCACTGCAGAACTCACTTGAGAGGTGAGCTGCAAAGCCAGAGATTCAGAGCTTGCCCAGATGGGAGCTCAACCTTGTGCTTCCAGATCACTGCTGGCTCTGCTGTCACCCTGAGGCACAGCACTGCCTGTCACCTAAGTGGCACCTCAGGGAATACTTTCCTGCTGGATTATCAGGCTGAACTGGCAAACCAGGAACAGGCAGGTTATGTCAAGTAAAGGAGAAGAGAGACAGCAGGGAAATGTCAATTTAGGTCAGCTGGTGAAGAACTGACTCCTAACCTTGCCTCACCGAAAACTGGAAAAAGAAAACCTGCATGCCACCTTCACTCAAATGTGTTATTAACATTTTAAAGGTATTTAGACAACAGTCAAAATCTACTCAAGCAGGAGATGTAAAAAATACCTTTGCTTCCACTTTCCATTCAGAGACACAATTATCATAACCACCTCCTTTCCGGAGCACTAAAGTCATATGTGAAGTTCAGCCCAAACTGTATCCCATGACAGCCTAAAGCTACCATGAGTAATACTGCCTTCCAGAGATCACAAATCAGAAGCTTCAGACAGTCTCTCCCCACTTTTTTCCAGAGGCTTTGCAATGAAGCTGGTTACCATCCTCAGCAGGCTGAGGAGGAAGGTCACAACACTGAAGGAGACCAGCAAAAGCACAAATCCCTGCTCCCAGGGCAGCCTCATGCCTGCTGAAGTCTGTGCTTCAGAGGAACCCATAAGCACATCCTTCCAGATGCTGGAAAACTTCTGCCAGGCTGGAATTGACTCTCTGCCCTGTCCCAAAAAAACAGTGTAAAATCACCTTAAAATTATATATCATTATATTATTATATATTATATATATTATATATATAACAGGCCAAACAAATCCATAACCACAGGATGGGAGTCCAACTTGCAGTTATTTCAGAAAAAAAATAAAAAAAAATAAAAATTAGCCCCTGAATAAACAATTGCAACTTGCCAGCATGACAAGTAACCCTTTCAGTTTACCCATTGCTTCTCTTCTGGTTTCCTTTCTGTTTGCATTAACAAAAGTAATTGGAATGAGTGCTCAATAATTAGATATTGTGGGAGGGGGAGTAATAACCAAATATGCAGAAAGTAATTTTTAAAATATATAGGGGTACATACATGCACTTTACTGATGACTTTATAAATGGTACTTGTCTCATGTAAAAGGAGTCATGTTTAATTGACAGATTTGCAAGAGAGATGTAGGTATTGCTTCAGTGAAAACACCTAGAACAGTCTCACAGCATCGCTTCAGCAATGCTTGAAAGATTTCTTGTTTAATGGAGGTGTTCCTAGAAACAGAAAGAGGGAAATAAAGTACCAATCTTTCTCAACATAAGCAGTTTTTCTTGAGTTTTTCATCTAACAGTGACAAATGCTCTACAAAACTGACTCTCTCTGTATTATCAAGCTAGCCTGAAAACAAAAATATTCACACTTCTCATTTTTTGCCCTTGCTTTTTCAAGCTAGAATATGTAATATCCATAACACATATGGCTCTGCACTGAACTGTGACTTCAGCATACTTACTTGACAATGAAGAAGGCCCCAAGGCCCATATTTGTAAGAATAAAGCAGATCATACTAATCTGGCTCTAGGAATTTAAGGACTGGTATCATATTGCAAGTGGCTACCCACTCGAAGATAATTTCTCCTCAGGTTTTTCTTTCCCCTTGACCCGGCAGCGATGTTAATCAGCTCGTTCAAGCAGCACACATTACCACTAAGGGATCCAAGGAAAGCTCCAGATCCTGCACTAAACATTCTCCAATACACAAAACCACACAGAATATAAATGCAATTGGTTTTGACATCCCTCTAAACAAACCAGTTTCCACTAGCGAGTTGGAAGCTCAGACACTATATGTGAAATTATTTTACAAATGCAGCATTGAAGGATTGAGAATTTTTTTCCCCCCACTCAAAATACTAAGCCAAAAATGGGATAGATTTTCTTGGGAATTAGAAGTTTTAACTAGAAACCACAACGTTTATACTAATTACTCTGTGTAGTCCTGAAATATCCTCTGAAGAGTGTTTCTTAACTTTTCTAAGCACAGTTGGTTTAAAAAGAATAAGCAAGAAACATCCTTTAGAGTTGAAGCATTTTCCCAGAAATTGCAGGGAACTGTACGAGTTTCAAGTATGTTCAACGAGATGAAACACTGCCAGTATTTAAAAATGTGATTCAAGGTTCTAGGACAGTAAGTACTGCCTTTTAACTTTTTTTTTAAAAAAAAATCCCTCTTACAGTACTACACCATGTATCTGATCAGAATTTGACCTAACTTCATACTTCTTTCAAATAGGGGAGTAGCAAGGGNTTTTCATTAATGTTATAGGTTTCCTATTTAAAAAGTATTTCAATTACCACTATTACTGGAGTTCTTGTATGTCAAGGAGTCATCACAAGTGATGTACTGTACATGAAAGGAAAAAAGATAAAATAAATCTGGGTCAACCATGCTATCAGCTTGGCAAGAGATGTTATCAGCAACCAGTAAAAGAGATGAGGTTTTTTTTCCACATCTAAAAAACAGCTAAAACTCTTGCTCTTTCTCAAGGCAGAACTTCAACACAAGTATTTTGTGATTATCTGTATGTTTGTCTTCAGAGTATATTCTTATGACAACAGGTTGCTAGTCTTGTGCATTTCCCAAAGTGGGTAAATTCCTCATCACACTGAATATTCAGCACTCAAGTGAGCAACAGAGTGACCAAGTAAGCCCACACACAATACAGAGGGGACACAAAAGTCAGAGCAAAACCCTACCATCACATTGGTCTCAAACACTAACATCACGTAACCCTGAACTTAGATTTTAAATGAGGAATCATGCCTTGAAATTTAGTAAATATGGTATTGATTGCATTCTTAATGAGATTAATAGCAAACTTCACATTTAGTGAGAGTCCCATGTCAGAAAGCACCTTATCCATAGAAACTGCTTAAGAATTCTGTGCATCTAAGCAAAAAAAGAACTCTGAATCTGCTCTTTTACTGTTCTAGTTAAGCAATACAATGACCAGTCAAAAGTACTTACTCATATATTACAGCTTTACACTAAACCTATACTATATATATAAAATATATACTATACTATATACTATAC
>VYZU01043333.1:0-32497 GCA_013401355.1 Ceyx cyanopectus
AAAAAACAAAACAAACCCTTAAAAAACAATGAAGACAAACCAATGTGCATTGGGGAAGCAAACCCAAACCCTAGAGACCAGACTCCAATCCCACCACCAGTGAGCAGTGGTCAGAACTGAGAAGGAGGAAAGGGCTGCTGGGGAAGGAAGAGGTCTGAGATGGAGTGTCCTGTCTGGAGAAACCACCTTCCTTTTCTTCTTTTGCCCTCTGTCCCTGCCCAAGCCCTGCTCACCCTCCTCCCCTTCTCTGCTCATGGACCAGGTGGAAGTGTCCTCAGACATCTCTGCAGCTCCCTGCTGTCCTACCTGGGTGCTGCTCTGACAACTACCAAAGGACTTCACTGACCACTGCATGGGGGATCTGACTCAATCCAGTTAATGTCTTCATATTGAAGAAGAGATGTACCTTCAAGAGAAAACCTTGGGGTTTTTTTTCTCTTTTGCTTGCATTTTTTTTGCAAATAAGGAAAAAAGGATTAAAAAAAAATATCCATCCTGGAAATGGAAGAGATGTTCCCATGTGTCTGTGTGTACGCTCTTACACGTGTGTACCTTGTCAACCTGCCGTGGACTCACTGCTTGTCCATAACTAAAGATCACCGTCCCCTCGTGGCCGGCAGCTGGCCGGTTTCTAGCCTGTAGGGGGGGCTGGGGGTTGTTCCGCAGCCCCCAGGAGCAGGAGGCAGCAGGGAAGCGCTCAATAGCCAAGCAAGTGCTCAGCAATCCGCAAGTGGGCAGATGGACACCAAGGGCTGGCCAGTAGAGGGGATGGAGGAGCTGCTCTGTGCTGGATTGGTGACTGCTGGAAAAGGAGGAGAGATTCTCTGGGAAACAGACTGCTATAGGCTTCCAGAGCCTCAGCAATGTGCAGAAGATGGCTATGGAGAATGTTTTTTCCCCATCTTGTGGACCTAAGGATTTCGTTACTGATTTATAGACTTAGGTTTCATGGCTTCAGAGGTAGGTCCATTTGTCTCATGTGCATCTCCTCTCTGTCTGTCTCCGTATTTTTTTGCTCACTTCCTTAAACCTTCTCCCAGTGAATGTTTCCCTGTGTTTAATTTTATTTTTAATTTTTCTTTTGTTCCACTGTTGATCTCCTTTGTAAATTGGTGTGTCAGTGTTTACACAGAATACTGTAACACTGGGCGATCTAATGTCCCTCTGTGGATTGTGCTGAGAGTTTATAAAATGAATGAACTCTTAATAAGGCTTTTACTTAGATGGTTGTGTGCAAGTTGTAATGATTCATCACTGTGCTTTTGCAGGTGCTTTGCTGGCAGCAAGCAGCACTCTTGTGGCAGGGGTAGTGGTGCTGCAGGCAGGCTCCCCAGCTCTGCCTCGAGGTCTGACGGTCCCTGATGTAATTTGGTGGCACTGTGGCTCATACGCATATGATAAGCCCTCCCTCCTCTCCACACATCCACACATGTTGTGGGGATGCCTTACATCCAGCTGTGCCATTGGGATTTGTTATGTTTCTCCATGCTGCAGGGGTGTCCACATCTGCCTCTGCCATGGGGATGCCTTGTGTCCAGCTGCACTGTGGAATTGGCCCTTGTCTGTCCTTGCCATGGGGATACCCCACATACATCCTCACAATGGGATTGCTCCATTCCCATCTGCACCCTTGGATTGCCCCACGTTCATCTATGGTATGGTAATGCCTCACCAGATTTGCCTTCTGCAAAGGGACAAACAAAAGGGGACAAGCCCTTTTTCCTGCTGCCAGCACCTATGTGTACTGGGTGTAAGCATCGTAACCCTTGCTGGAGTCATCAGGGTACTCTTTGGGGAGGCCCACTGTATCCTGTGGGGAGTGTGTGCTTGGTTTGGTAGGATGGTGGCTGACAGCACCAGCAGATGAAGGACCTTAGCAATGGGATGTTTCAATTTTATTTATTTAATCTTCCAAGGAAGATGACCTGCTGCTCTGCCAAAGAACAGGAGTTATCAAGATTCAGGAATGAGCTTGTTTTGAATCACTGAACTCCTCCAAGAGAAAGAGGCAGAGAACACACCCCTTGTTTACCACTACAGGGACTGCTCCTCATCCTGTCTGATAGACTATTGCTAATACCTCTTGGGATACTCACTGCCCAAATCTGTATGCCAGGATGTTGTCACACTGCATACAAAACACAGATGGAGTGGGCACTGTGCATACTAATGTGCTGCCCCACCACACTGACATTCGCCAGCGGCAAAGGATCCTTTGTGGGTTTTTGTTTGGTTTTTTTGTTGTTGTTTTTTAAAAATTATTATTTCTCTTTTATTAGAAGAAAGGTAAAGGCATTTAAAGAAATCAATGACAGTAATACAGGCTAAATATCAAAACTCCACCTTTATGACTCCCCTGCTAGGTGTTGCCTGCCCATGCAGGCACCTGCAAGGCAACTGGTCCTGCAGTGCAGCTTGATGTTCTCCCCTGTTTTGCGCCTGAGGTTGGAGGGATGATGTGATGGCACCACAACCCTTTTTTTTTAATACAAAACCTTTTATATAAAGCATTATAGTCCTTCTCATTCACCCCAGAAGATAGAGTACCCAGAAGTGGATAAACTGGTTGCTCAGGTGCTTGGATCCTTTCAGAGGTGAGAAGTCCTGCTTTACATCTTGGTTTGATTTCCCCAGGTGGAGAACACTCATCACTTTCCCAGCCCTTGACTCACCTGTGCTGCCAAACACCCATGGACAAAGTGCTGACACTCTCCCCATGCCCAGGAGGGTGGTTGTGGGAAGGTTTTTGGCTGAGGAGAAACTTGCACTGTGATCACTTGTGTGGCAAGGAAACACCTCTGAGCCCCAGGACTGCTGCCAAAGAAAGAGGAAATGGCTTTTGGTTGAGAGTAGTGTGGTACTTCCACAGTGCAGGGAGCAGCAGGGTCTGTCCTGACCTCTTCAAAACTGTAGGATGCCTTCCAAACCCTTGCTACAGCCTGGCAATGGCTAGCAGTCCAGCACTTGCCCACCCTTCTTTTGGACTGAAAAGCAAGGGAAACGGAGCTGTGTTGTGTGTTGAGGGCTGTTCCAGTGCTCTGTGGGCTGGTTGAGGATGCTGACAGTGTTGTTGCTGAAAGTGATGCCTTCTAGACCAGTCTCAGCCCTAGAGAAGCTTTGTGAGCCATCCTAACTTCATTTGTCAGGAGAACAGGAGGAGGTTAGGGCAGTAAGTCCCCTCATGAGGTGACACGTAGCCACAGCGTTACCCATTGAGCTGTTGGGCTTTGCACCCTGATGATGTTCCCCAGGTGGCCAACATCTGACATCTCCTGGGCTGTGTCAAGGTAGGAAATTCCCACATCACACATCTTCTAATGTGCCCTCACCACAAAGCTGGCATCTGTGCCTTGTGCTGTGGTCAGTGGGGTGAATCTGACAATGGTTGCTCAGGGTCCTGGAGGCATCCCCTCCAGGGTCACACAAGAGCCCAGCAGCAGATTGACAATTCTCAGAGCTGAGCAGGAAAACCAAAGGTGGTGTAAACGAAGCCCTTCAGTGATGAGGCATAGTGGGCCAAGGGGGTTGCTATCAAGGTGATACCCAAAGGAGGGCCACCACAGGCCACCTGCTCTTCTTTTCAATTAAAAAAAAAAAAAGTCTATTCATCCAAAATGGAAAAATTCACCAAAAACTGTCAGTTTACTGATCAAGGGGGAAAGTACAGAGCATGTGTGATTGATTTTTAGCTTTTTGTTGGAAAAAAAAAAAAAGCATAGAAGATTCAACAAACTTCTATCAGATCATTTTGTTTCTTTAGAACTTGCTCTTTCAATGAAAATTTTTTCCAAATTGTGAAGCTTTTCTGTCCAGGAGTGACAGTATTATCCCTGCCTGGCCATGACTGCAAGGTTGTGTGTCTTTGGACTGGCTCTTCTTTTCCATTGACAGACACCAAGGAGGAGGCTCTAGCCAGGTAGGAGGTGCAGGGCACCATTGAAGAGCTGCTGCCTAGGTCAGAGCTTGTTGCCAGTGTTCACTTTCCTGTAACAGGAAACTCCTGAGTGCTTGGCTGTAGCCACGTGGCTGCACTGTCAGGTCATTGAAGAAGTCTCCTCTATCAGTCATGCAATGGAGAAGCGGTTAAGATGCTTTGCCTTGTGCAGACATGGGGCAGGAGTCACAGGCAGTGAGTGAGTCAGGAGGCTTTGCCTTATAGCTCCTGATGCTTTTTTCTGTGGACTGAGGCGTCATGTTGATTTGGATCTGTTGGCTTCTTTGCTAAGGTGGAGGGGCTTTGCCCATTATGGGGAAAGAACCAATGAAAATAAAAGAAGAAAAATGAAACCACTAAATGTAGTGCAAGACTGAAATCTCCCATTTCATGCTTTTTGTGATCCTTGCTGTGGATTGGAGTTCCTTTCTTAGATCCCAAAGGGGAAAGAATGAATAAAATATTTTTTTTTCCCCCAAAGTTTTGATTTGCCCAGAAATGAAAAGAAGAAAAATGTGTTTATAATCAAAGTGTACCAACTCTACTGACTATTCATCCAGGTCAGGCTTCATCCATCACACAGTATCCTGGTGGATTAATCTGCTGCGTGCTAGTTCTGGGAGGTGCCCTTTGCTGGTGGACCCCATGAGGGTGGATCCTGGCTCACTGCTCGTAGGTAAAGCTCAGCCACAGTGCTTTGCTGCATCCCACCTCTGGGCTGAGCAGTGATGCATGGATGCAGCTGCTCACATGGGTTGCCTTTGAGTGAGCTCACCTTGCTGCTCAACCCTGATCCTGTCCTTTCACAGAGATGCTTTGCAGTTTTCATCTACTTCTCTACATTTTTATGGCAACTATACAAATCTCAGACCTTTTGTGTCTTTTTTAGTGGGTTGTTTTGGTTTGGTTTGGGGTTTTTTTGCATGTCTTTGTATTTTTTTGCATGTAACCTTACATCAGGAAAGGGACTTTTTGCTGTAAAAACCCTGCTCTGAGCTTGGCCCAAGGACTCCATGTGAGAATCAGTGGACAATGTAACTAGTAACTAATAATAGGATGAGAGGAAATGAGCTTAAATTGTACCAGGGAAGATTTAGGTTGAATATTAGGAACTTTTTTTTTTTACTGAGTGGTGACAAGCTGCCCAGGGAATCACCATTCCTGGAGGTGTATAAAAAAAGTCTAGATGTGGCACTTCAGGATATGGTTTAGAAGTCATAATATTTAGTAGATGGTTTGACTTGATGGTCGCTTCTAACCTTAATGATTCTATGATTCTTTAAGATATTCATGAGTGCACTGGATATTGCCAGCTGGCTTGAAATTGTCCTCATCCTCCAGTGCCATACCCACTGTGTTGCTCTTCTCAACCTCCACCCTCCCACCCCCCCAAAAAAACCCCAAGCAAAACAAAACAAAACAACAAATAAGTTAATTCAGCTGCATCATTTCTGTCTGGACTTTACTTCCATACAGTTCCATTCCTGGCGGGCTGTGCCATGCACAGTGGAGGAAGTAAGAGCTTTCTCAATAGCAGTAATTAAAGTGGGATGTCATGCTGCTGCATGCAAAGATGAACCCAGCCACTTGCACATTCATGTCAAGAGCGAGCTTTGGAGCGTGGAAGAGGAGCATGTATTCATAGAATTATTATGTGCCTCTTTCTAGAAAAAAAAAAAAAAAAGTGTATTTTATGCCATTTAATGACCTTCACTTAACAGTTCTTTGAAAGCACTTATGTATATTTCATTTTAAATGTTTGGGTTTTTTTAATAAAAGTAAGCTCAGACCATTATTTCTGAGCCTGCCAGCCTTTGGTGCTTGTAATGCTCCTTTCCCCAGGAAAAAACAGGGCTGTCTTTCTCCCATCCCTCTTCTCCTCTGCTCTAAGGAATTCCCTGTGCTCTGGACTGAGCCCCTCAGAACCTTCTTTTCTGCTCTGTGCTCCTCTGCATGATGATGGCATCTTACTGCTGAGCCAGTGGAGAGAATGCTGCTTCAGGGTATTTGATTTGGAGGGAGGGAAGGGTTGTTTCAGGGTTGGTTTTCTGAGATCTTGTCACTAAAGCTGGCTGCATCCCTGCCTGCTGGCTGAGGACAACCCTGTGGGAGCCAGGGGTGCATTACAGCTGGCCCATGGTGTGGGATAAATCGTTGGACATCACCTGTGAAGCAGGTTTTTTTTGCACCACCCATATTGCTATTGTTTTGCAATGGAGACAGACACATTTGTGTTTGTTTGTTTGGGTCTGAATTAAGGCTTTTGCCTCTGATCCATAAAAGCTGCTTATCCTGCTGATATATTTGAGCTGCTCTGTGTTCACTTACACATCATTACTTCTTAACATTGAATTTGAATGAAAAAAAAAAAAATAATAATAAAAAAGGATGAATGACTTTCTAAGATGAGGAATGGATTTACAGACCCTGTGGCAGATTCTCAGGATTTCAGAAACATACCGTGAAGACCACCCATCCTTGTTGTTTGTACAGTTCCCAACTGTAGATGGGAAGGTGAGCACTTGAGGTCAGGGTTTCACATCCAGCTCGTGCACTCATCCAGATGCTGGATGTTTCCAGCTCTCATAATGTCCTCAGTGCGAGGAGCCATAGGGCATTATTTAACACCTGTGTCATCATCTGCTTTGGTGTCTCTTCTATGAAAGATGCTGCCAGGATGGGTGTTGGTCTAATTATGACTTGAGTGCCTTCCAGTTTATTTTCAAAGAGCCTGAAGGAGAACCTCTTTGAGGTTACAAGTGAGTCTCCTCTTGGTTTTGGAAGAGTTAGAAAGTTCTCAAGCAGTTATGGTGGAGAGACGAAGTCCACACCAATGGGCTTCCTGAAGCAAATTGTTTCACCTTGTCAGTAGTTTCTCTGTTGCTCCAATTCTGGGTTGTGTTTTTTATAGAACTGGTTTGGGATCTTTAAAAATCATCTGGTCCAGCCATCCTGCCATGGAGGAATGTCAGCTGATCTCAGCCTCCTTCAAAACCTGTCTCTGGGAGGTGAGAGCTGCTGGTCTGTTGTGCTCTTGCAGTTTTTGCTGCTCTTGGACCTTGGTTCTGCATCTGTGTATTGGGGGGAGGTCTGCTAGCTCATTCTCATCTATCATTGGCCCCTAATGGGCTGTGTTGCTATCCCAGAGTTTGACATGGAAGCATGAGCAGACACAGTGGCTTTGGTCAGGAGAGAGCCTCCTCTGCTTTGCATGGTGGGAGGAGATGTGAAATGGGAACCAGACACATGCCTCCAGGGACTTTAAGCATCCAAGGCATTAAATCTGATATTTTGGTTCACATCAGAGAAGCAGGTAAGCACTGGGGAGGGGAATGCATCTGCCTGTGGTGACCATGGAGCCCTTCACCTGGGCCTTTCTGGGTTGTCAGAGCTGCTGGCACTCTGGGGATGGTGTCCCAAGGCTATCTGCTTTGGCTGGCTGTCCTCCACAAAACAGCATCACGAGCATTCCTTTAGCCTGGGCATAGTTGCCTTCTCCCCCCTGATCTGTGTCTGAGCATCTATACTGCTTCTGCTCTCCTTCCTCTGACCATTGGTATTTAAATAGCTGTTCACCCCCTTGCTGTCCATTCCCTGCTGTGTGGCTCTGCTGCAGTGGCTGTTTGAGTGGTATCACCAGATCCCAGAAGAACGTAACACATGTTCAGCAAGTGGAGTAGAAACCATCTGTGTTGCTAGGTGAGATGACCATGGGTGGGGTGGACCCAGGAATGGCAGAGATGAGATGGCGCTGTGGACTCCGGGCCCATGTCTGGAGGGAAATGCTGCAGGAGGTGAATCTGAACAAACTAGACTTGTGGATTTTAAGTGGATTAGCTGAACTCCACTTGTTCCCAAAACAGACATGCCTTTCTGGGGAGGATGTGGAAGCAGATTAGGCAAAAATCTATTTAAGGTTGTGTTAATTCTAGATAAGTGTAAAGGGATTAACGCCTATCCACCTAAAAGAATTAATTGGTGTCAACGTTATGTCCCCAAATAAGTCTCTGCAGCTTTCCTCATCCACTGTCCTGTGTTGTGGCTTTACTTGCACATTACCCAGGAGCTGACGTCACAGTGGTGGTGAACCGACTTCTCTCATGATGATTATCATTAGGCATTTGAAACCTTGTGTGAAGGTAGGGGACAGAGGGTAGGAAAATTATGGTCATCATCAATGCAATTATCAATGATAATTAGTATGGAGTGGGACTGATGGCAGGACGTAAAATCCATGCCAAGTGTTGTCTGAAGAACAAGGTGAGCCTCGTGTCAGAAATGTGGGCTGGAGCTTTGCAGAGGTTTTCACGGACAGGCGACCATGAAATGTGTGCACATGAGTTTATTTTTTCCCCACCACACTTTTAATGAACTATTTTTGGATTCCCAGGCCTAAATATTTGGGAAGGTTTCCACAGCCTTGGCTGTCCACCTCGAATACTGTGTCCAGTTTTGGGAACCCCAATTCATAAAAGACAGAGATTTACTGGAGAGAGTCCAGCACAGGGCTACCAAGATGATTAAGGGAGTGGAGCATCTCCCTTATGAGGAGAGGCTGAGAGCTGGGGCTCTTTAGCCTGGAGGAGACTGAGGGGGGACCTCATTAATGTCTATCAATATGTTAAGGGTGAGTGTAGGGAGGATGGAGCCTGACTCTTCTCAATGTCATGCAGGACAAGAGGCAATGGGTGCAAGTTGGAGCACAAGAGGTTTAGGGTCAACACAAGAAAGAACTTTTTCACAGTGAGAGTGACAGAGCTCTGGAACAGGCTGCCCAGGGAGGTTGTGGAGTCTCCATCTCTGGAGACACTGAAGACACGCCTGGATCTGTTCCTGTGTGACTTGGTCTAGGTGATCCTGCTGTGGTGGGGAGGTTGGACTAGATGATCTTCTTCCAACCCTAACATTCTGTGATTCTGTGTCCAGAGGCTGCCCACGGTCATGGATTCAGACTCTGATATTTTGTCTGGCCTTAGCGCCCAGGTGGCAGCACCATATCCTGACTTCGATGGTGCCTGGGCGGGGTCAGGGCTTCTGAATGCTCCTGCACCAGTGTCCCAGGTGAATGGCAGTGAGGGGTGACTCCCCTTTGTGAAAGGGCTGGAAGAGGCAAGTAGCCGGGCTGTGCCCAGGAAGGGCTTGCAGGAGAGAGCAGTGATATAGTGGTGGCTTGGGGGCATTCCAGGAGGTGGAGCAGCTCCATGTGTACCTCTGGCCCCTGCTTCCACCTGCTGCTCCCATTTTCTGCAGCATCACTGGGGATCAGCAGCTGAATGTTCAGTGCTGTCCATCCATTGATTGCTTTGGGTATTTGTGATTCTGCCTGAGCTGCCCTGTTCCCATGAGCGCAGAATTGGAGGGTGCCTTGGGGCTGGTAAGCTGCCTGCATCCCAGCCATGATGTTCTCTCCCCTGTGGCCACACGGATGCTGATAACACCGTGCCTTATGGAATGCCTTCTCATCTTGCAAACGTAGCCTTTTTTTATTGCAAGTTGTGTCTCACCAACACTTAACAGGCTAAGATCAAAGCACTCTGCATCACGCCACTTTGTAGGAGCTCCCATGATGGAGCTCAGAGGGGAGGATGTGCGATGGGAGGTAATAAGGTCATATGTACCTGAGGGGTACTTAACCATACTGTCCCCTCCCCATCTTCCCCTAGTGTCCTGTCCCTTGGGTCCTTTGGGATTGATCCTGCAGGCTCAGTCCAAAGCTGGCTGGATTGAAAGGAAGGGCTGCAGCTGCTGTGGGAGAGCTGCCAGCAGCTGCCACCATGGGGGAAGGCACAGGCTCCCCTGGGGAATAAAAACCCTCTAGCCCTTCCCCAGCTCTGCTGAGGCTTTATGGGTTGGGTGGCTGCAGCTAAATGAGCTGGAGAAGGCGGTGGTGGAGCTAGGAGCAGCACCGGGGACCTGAGCCATCACTTGGTTTCATCTTTCATGTGGCCACATCTGCAGCCAATACTGACTGGGGCATAACCAGCCTGATTTACTTTGGTTCCTGAGGACCTGCCTAGCTCATCAGTGTGTTGAGCGTTGTCTGCTATGCCCTGTGTCTTCTGCCTCTGGTAAAACATTCATATTTCTGTTGTCACTTTTTCACACTGTTTAGCTGTTCTGCTCCCATTAACATTGTTGGGAGCCGTGAGACGCAATCTCCAAGCACAGCAGTTAAAACAGACCCTGGTGCATAAGAAATGCACAGTGATATCTTTTCCAGCAGCCAAAGTGCTTTTTTTTTTAAAAAAAAGAGATAATCTCAAATTCTCTTACCCTTTCTCCCATGCCCCTTTTTCTGCCAAACACTAAATTACTAAAGAAAAGTTTCATTACTACCCAAGTTTGCTAAAAAATAAGATTTACATTCAGGAGTATGATGGGTTTCAGTGGAAGTGAAATGTCAGACACAGCTGGAGTAGTTTTTTGAAAGCATTAGTATGTTTGGAGAGCCACAGAGACATCCAGCAATAATTACGCCAGTGAGCACCAGTTATTGGTGGCCCAGTAAAGGGATGTAGTGGTCAATTGCTTTGTTATTTAATGTGGCATTTTTATGTTTCTGAGGTGCAATTTTATATTAAAAGCATCTTTGCTTCTCCAAAACAGTTAAATAATAGGGTTTTGCTGCTGCTCAGTACTTCTTGGTTGCAGGGTGAGAAGGTGGCGCTCCTGGGACCGCTCTTCTGGGTTGGAGAGCTTCTGGTTTTCCCTCAACAGTGACAAGAATGGGTATTTTTTGTTACATTGGAAAAAGTGGTTTTGTGGTGCTGGGTGGTTTGCTTTACATCTGGGGCTGCTCATTTTGCAGTGGAGGGGGAAAAAAGGCATCTTACTTGTGGGGGACACACTAGCCCTCCCACCCCCAAAATCAAGTCTCAGCCTCTTCTCTCTGAAGCATCTCAGCTTCACAAATAAACGTGTCTCTTCCTTTCCTTTTTTTTTTTTCCCTGTGGAAAAATTGAGAGCTTTCAGAGAATCTGTCATTTTTTTTTCTGACAGCATATTAATTGCTGCTTTTATTCATTTATTTATTTATTTTTGAGGGGCTGTGTCTTCTGTAAGAAGTCTTTGAAATCTTTGGGTTTCATTGGGTTCAGTCCCTACCAGCCTCAGTGCATTTGGGGGCTTGGTGTTGTGGCAGGCAGGTCTCAGCTGTGAAGGAGCTGAAGGAGCAGCCTGTTTTTTTGAGAGGTGCCGTATCTCCAAGTACAGGACATGCTTATTCTCACCTTTGTATTTCCCTCCCTCTTTCCTTGCAGGGGTGTTGAGTCCAGCATTGCAACTGGGCAGCAGTGACAGAGTGCCCTGACACTGATCCTCAGGGACAGCTCTCACCCACCACCAATAAGATGATGATCCATGAGATCTCTACAGCGCCTCAGAAGCCACATCCCCTGTGAGCCACAGTGTGCCCTGTGCCATCCAGTTGTACCTTGTCCTGTACATAACCAGTGAGATGTCTGTAAACGATTTTGCCTCGTTATTTTTTTTTCCCTTCTCCCCCTGCCCCCTTCCTTTCCAAGTCTGTTGTGTTGAAATTGTTGGAGTTTGTAACAGTAACTTTCAGAGAATATTGTACAAAAAAGAAAATTGCACTCAATAAAAATGATGAAATAAGTCTGATGCCTCTCCTTCCCCTTCCTAGGCTGCTGGTTTCTCTTTAGCTTGGAGATTGGTGAATATTTCCGTGAATATTCATTTGGAGAACTGGCAGCACTCCATTCCTCTTGACTTACCTCAAATTTTGATGTCTATGACATTTGGCTCTCTGGTTTGTAAATGAAGTGACTTTATTCTCAGTGATCCCTATCGGAGTTTGCTTGCTGCAAAAAGGCAGAAGAAGGAATTTTCTTGGCATGTTTGGTTTTTTTTTCCTCATGAAGTACATTGCAGAGCCCTCATGTGCAATGTCACAGGGAAGCCACACTAGGAGTGCTGACTGGGATAAGTGTAGTCTGCACTGGAGAAACACGGTGGCTACTCGCTTCCTGAGTCCCATTGGAGCCTGTCGATTAAAAGGCTGATGCTCAGCTTGAACCTGCTTGCCTTAAGAATGACTGTAAATAATTGCAGAAAAATTGTTTCTTCCTGTTACTTTGGCTATGCTTCACTGTTTTTATCCAGCTGGGACCACGCAGCCCATCCAGATGATGCTACGTGAGGGTAGGTGATCCTGATGGCTTGAGTGACCACAGGAAGATTCTCCAGCTGGTGATGAGGGCTAAAATGGGAAAGTTTTGTAAATTGATAGATTTAGAAATGTGCAATGACCACCCAAATATTTGGGCTTCAGAAAGAGGAGCTGCTGCTGGGAAAGCTTTTGAGGTGAGGAGTGTGGGCTTCCCATGCACCATGGTCACATTTGGGGTGATCTTAGAGGAAGTTAGGCATCCTCTCATTCAGCTGTAGGTGGGGCTGACATGTCTCTGAGGTCTTCTCTTCCCTGTAATTCCCAGACCAGTGATATTGCTGATGTGGAGCCCCATGGCTGATATCAAGAGATCTTTCTGAGTTCTTGCTCCATCTCTGGGGTCAGAGAATCATAGAATGTTTAGGGCTGGAAGGGACCTCCAAAAGTCATCTAGTCCAGCCCCCCTGCAGTGAGCAGACACCCTTAACTAGACCAGGCTGCTCAGAGCCTTGTCAAACCTCACCTTGAATAACTCCAGAGATGGTGCCTCAACCACCTCTGTGGGGAGCCTATTCCACTGTTCTACCACCCTCAAGGTAAAGAACTACTTCCTGATATCCAGTCTAAATCTACTCTAATTTAAACCCGTTACCCCTTGTCCTTTCACTGCAGGCCCTTGTAAACTACCCCTCTCCAGCCTTTCTGTAGGCCCCCTTCAGGTACTGGAAGGTGGCTATAAGATCGCCCCAGAGCCTTCTCCAGGCTGAACAACCCCAGCTCCCTCAGCCTGTCCTCATAAGAGAGGTGTTTCAGCCCTCTGATCATCTTTGTTGCCCTCCTCTGGACCTGCTCCATCAGGTCCATGTGTTTCCTGTGTTGAGGCCTCCAGAACTGGATGCAGTACTCCAGGTGAGGTCTCACTAGAGCAGAGGGGCAGAATCACTTCCCTTGATCTGCTGGCCACACTTCTCCTGATGCAGTGCAGGATGCAGTTGGCCTTCTTGGCTGCAATTGCACACTGCTGGATCATGTCCAGCTTCTCATTCACCAACACCCCCGAGTCCTTTTCTGCAGAGCTGCTTTTCAGCACCTCATTCCCCAGCCTGTATTGATAGTGAGGGTTGTTCCGACCCAGGTGCAGGACTGTGCATTTACACAGAATCACACAGAATCACACACAGAATGATTTGGCTGGAAGAGACCTTCAAGATCATCACGTCCAGCCATTAACCCTACACTGTCTTGTTGAACCTCATGAGGTTCACCTGGGCCCACCTCTCTAGCCTATCCAGGTCCCTTTGGATGACATCCCATCCCTCCAACCTTTCAACAGCACCACTCAGCTTGTTGTCATCTGCAAACTTGCTGATGGTGCTCTCAATCCCATTGTCAATATCATTAATGAAGACAATATAGGTCCCAGTACAGACCCCTGAGGGATGCCACTTGTCACTGATCTCCACCTGGACATCGAGCCATTGACCACCACCCTCTGGATGCGACCATCCAGCCAATTCCTTATCCACTGTACAGTCCACCCATCAAAACCATATCTGTCCAACTTGGTGAGTAGAATGTTATGGGGGACCATGTCAAAAGCCTTGCAAAAGTCCAGATAGATCACGTTAACATAACAGGTTATGTTAACCTGTTATGTTAACCTGTTATGTTAACCTCTGTCCATGGATGTAGTCACCTTATTATAGAAAGCCACTAGATTTGTCAGGAAGGACCTGCCCTCGATGAAGCCATGTTGGCTGTCCTTCATCAGCCCGTTGTCTTCTATTTGTCCTTTTAGACCTTCTAGGAGAATCCGCTCCATGATCTTCCCAGGCACAGAGGTGCGTCATTAAGGACTGGTTTTGGTTTTATTTGGGTTTTGTTGTTTTTTTTCCCTGTAGAGTTTTTTAACAAGTAAGTTAAATATGTTCACAGTGATGGCCCCCAGATCCCTGCAGTCAGGACTCTGCTGCCCTGGGCTTACATATGCACTGAGTTTTGCCTCACATGTTGTATGTGGAGAGAATGGCAAGCCCAGAGTAGCTGGTTTTTTGAGTGGTTTGTTGGGGCTTTTTTGCCAAGTTCATCCTGACAAATGAAACCTGTTGAGGGGTAAGGAGTCCCCTTTAAAAAAAAACAAAAATAAAACAAAAACTTTTTTTTTCTCTCTCTCCCTGCCTGTGGGGGCGGCGCCTGCCAGGCTAGCTGACCGTGGGGGTCGAAGGAGAGGGAGGATGTTTTTGGGCGGGGAAAAAAAGGCACTGGAGGGAAAAACGGTGGCGGGAGGAGACCCGCTTCTTCTGGGACCCAGAGTGCCTTCTTTCTTCAGAGAGACCTTTCCTTCGGCATCGGGACGACGGGAGAGAGAGCTTCCTTCGGCCTCGAAAACCCAGAACGGCTCTTGGCAGCTTTTTCTTGGTGTGGACACCCCTCTGATTCGTTTCTATCACCACAGGTTTTCCCTTGGACTATTTTTCCCCTAACAGCTTCGTCCTCTGATCCGTCTATACCCACCCCCCCTGCCCTTCTCCTCCCTTTTGGAGGCTCTGCNCTGCCATAATATCGAGCCTCCTGGTAGGTCTTTGGATATACAAGATGCAAATGGACAGCAGCTGATGGAAGAAAGACTGAAGTTGTTAGTGCATCCTTAACTTAGTAGGTACTTGATTTAATGGGCTACCAGGGTGGTTTAATGTCCATGTTTCCTGAATGCTCTGGGGTTTGGGGTGAAGAAAGGGTATATGCCTTACACAGGTTGCCTGGAGGTTTTCCCCTCAAGTTACTAGAAGACATTTACAACTAGTGCTTAAGATTCCCAAAGAAACCTGTCTAGAAATAGCATTTTAATAGGGTCTGAAGGAGCAGCACAGTTTGATAGCTTAATGTGGCTCTGAAGGGTGGCTGGGGAGCTCGGGCAGCTGGGCCAGCAGAGCCTGACCTGCTTAGCAAAGCACAGCTGGGCAGCTGCCTGTCCTGAGGAATTCCTCACCTTGGTCACAGGCATTTATATTGCTGCAGGCTCTGGCCCCTGCGTTTTCATCATTGCCAGGCCAGCTCCCTGGGATGCTCTGTATGGTGCAATGTGGGGTGGCCCCAGAGGGGTTCACTTGAGGGGGTCTGGTTGGAAACACCCTTTTTCTGTTGCTGACAGGCACAGTTCTGGCCTGAGGATAACCCTGGCCCAGGAGAAGAGAGGAACCAGGAAGGTTCTGGCTGCACAAAGAGAAGTGGCAGTGAAGGAGGGGGTGATGGGAGACACGCACAGTCTCAGTCCTCTCCCACCTCTCCTTTCTCCCGTGTTCGGCAATGAAAGACAAAGACAACCCCAAGAGGACCATAGGGTAAATTGTAATCGGAGCAATATGGTCTGATTATACATTTATGTGCCAACCCACGTTAAGTGGTAGCATCTGGTGGAATTACTGGAGATGCCTCATCACCTATTAAAAGTGCTGGGTTTTTCCTGGAGGACAAGCCAGGCGGGCTGTAGTAGTTCTGGAGAACATGTGCTAGAGCCAGGAGGGCTCAGATGGAGCAGGGCTGAGACTGCTGCTCTGTCAAAATCTCCTCCAGTCTCTGTTGGGAGAGGTTTTGGGGGATACTCTCAAGAAAGCCACCTCCTGTACCCAGCCAAATTGCTTGTTTCTATTTATCGAGTCACACCACATACATCTTGTAAGCAACATGCACACACCATGTGTTTGTGTGTGAGCACAGCTGGATGCATGCACAGATTGCATCCTCCCTCTTGAGGATCCTCTCAATTGCTTTTAGCTGATCTCCAGTAACTGCTTTGGTTCAAACTGCACGGCCATCCCCTTGTTGCCCCAAAAAACACTACTGGGAATCAAAACCCCCAGCCTTGTTCCAGAGCCAGATGGGCAGCCCCCTGGTGTGATTGCTTCTGCTTGCACTCTGGCATGAGGACATATGTGCATCTCCGCAACAGGATTACCAACATAATTTCTATGCAGGATTCTCTGGGCATGATGAGCAAGGGAATGACCAAACCAAAAGCAACAGCTTTGACTTGCAACATCTCTCCTCCACAGAGGATGTCTCTGGGTATTTTGCATGAAGCTTCTCATAACATGCTCTCACCAAGTGAACCGGTCAAAGGTCACCCTTCATGTAATGTCATGAGAGAATGCACTTGTGAGCACCATGAGCTGGGCTCCTCTGCCCCATTATCAGCAATGGAGATGAGGGGAGCTTTCCTGCAGGACAAGCTCCTTAGCAGCACCTCTTGCACTCAACCAGCCCTAGAAGTGTGGGCTATATTTTCCACTAGGAGATGCACCAGGGTGCTGGCATTAACCTGGGTAAGAAATTGTCTCTGCTGTCACCCCAGACTTGGGGACTGTCCCTGCTTCTTGCAGACCTGCTGGGGATGTTGGTGCCTTCTTACCAGCCCCTTTGCTCCTGGCCTGATGACAAAGCAGTGCAGTGGGTGAATTTGGGAGGGGGTGAGCTTCAGCCTGGCTCACATGGGAGCATCATGGGCAAGCCCTTATTTCTGGTTATAAACATTGAGGAGGGCTTGGTGAGAGGTTTGTTGTGCTTCTGCACCCTGCCTGGCACAGTCTCCTGCTCACTCCCCAGGGAACTGACACCAAAGAAACACAGAAAGCTGGACTCCCGTGCTGCCTGGTTTAGTACCCTCACATCCTGGTGCTAACAAGGTGGTCCTGCATTGCCCCAGCCGAGAGGGTGTTTTGCCCTGCCTGGACCTCTGCCACACTCAGCACGTGGCGCTGGAGCTGCTCCTGAGCCTTTTATCTCCTGGCACCACATGTAGCCTTCCCGGCACGGTGCTGTACATCGGATTATTCATTTCCCTTGTGGGCTTTTTCCATGGGTCTCCTAACAGAGTTTCTTAGTTCTTTATAAACACTAATGAATTTATTTCCTCATACCCTTATGAAGGAGATGGGATATTATATCTTCTTTATACACAGTGAATTGGAGCACGGATTCAGGGACTTAAAAGCTACACAGGCACTCCAGGAGACCAGGAGAGTTGTGTTTGGCATCTGGTGTGTTCAGTGCACCCTGCAGTGGCTGTAAGCATTCAGCCATCTCTAGGTGTCCCTGCAGGAAGGGTGAATAATTCCCATTCAGAGCTGGCCCCTATGCTGGTGGTCACTTCTAATCCTTCATCCCAGTAGCACCTTCCTCCTGGGTGACCCTCATTCCTTCCTGTATTGAGCATTTATTTGTATGCTGGGTGTGCTGCTAAATCAGCTTTGGAACTGTTAAAACAAACAAAAGGTGCTGAGCAGGCTGGTCCAGAGCACCTCTTTGTTCTCCCGCGGCCGCTTCTTCTCCTTCGGGCACCAGGACACCGGCAGCCCGTTGACCTGCTGCTGCTGCTGTGGCGGCAATGACGACAGCGGCGGGGTGGGGTGGAGGGTCATCAGGAATGCAGAGGCTGGCAGAGCCTGCAGGTCTGTCCTGTCACCTCCCATCATTTCCAGAACCTTTGCTGATTGATGAAGCAACCCCCTAAGAAGTTAGTAAGAAATGTGCCCTCCTCCCTGCAGGGAGGAGAGACTTTTTTTACAGTGGAACTGGTGACGGGATCGATCACGGTCCAGGATTCTTGGAATCAACACCACCAGCAACCCAAGGAAGCCTCGGCGTGGACCCGCTCCAGGGACAGGGTCCTAGTGCCCTGCTCCTGGGGAGATCCAGCACTGTCCTACAGAAATTGTTTCTACTCCCAGATGTTACAGATTCTGACTATGAGGGACCAAATCTGAGCTATAGCATTGCAACTGGGTTTACCATCACCAACAATGATACCAATGTATTGGGAGACTGTTGCAATTGTTGTAATCCTGTAATGGATTTAAAGGATTGTTTCTTTACTATTGCCCTCAGCAGTGATGTTACCAGAAGGTTGGGATCTTTTAATTATGGATCTCAAGGATTGTTTTTTCACTATGCCATAAGCCCGAGTAGCTTTGTCTGTATTAGTTCCAGGTGAAGCAGCAGGTAATGCTTTGCATACTATAGCACAATTAGCTTGTTGGGCTGAAAAGCAAGGAAATGTAACCACTCAGGTTTAGGAAGAATTGTTAATGGATCAGCGAAGCATGAGACATGCATTATTACAAAATTGTGCTGCTATAGATTTTTTGCTGTTATCTCAAGGGCATGGTTGTGAAGATTTTGAAGGAATGTGTTGTATGAATCTATCTGATCATGGGCAATCTATTAATGCCAAGCTTGATTATCTTGCAAAGCATACCCAAGCAATTCATCAAGGGGTTAGTCCCTTTGACAAATGGCTGCAAAATCTTTATGGGGGCTCCCCTTCCTGGTTGCGTGCTCTTTTCCTAGAAGGTTTGCATTTGTTAGGTGGTGTTATTTTAGTGTTATTGATTTGTAGTTTTGTTTTTGGCTGTATTAAACGCGGTCTACAGAAGGCAATAGCTCAAACATGGCTTGTTCAAAAAGAAAAAGGGGGAATTGTGGAGAATTTTCTCACAGAAAAAGTTCATGATTTACTGTCAGTGAACAACCCATGTTGATAAGACTAATGAGCAACTGTGAAGGAGCTGTGAGAAACTGTCCTTGCAGCCTAAAGAGGCCTCGAAGTACTGATACGAGATTCCTGCCTTCCTCCCCGGAATGTAGAAAATAGAACTTTGTCCACCTGCAAAAGTTTGCCTGAGAAACTGCTAGCTTCACACGGGGGCGAGGGGGGATGATAACTGCTATTTCTGTAGCTTTTGCTGTTTGACCAATAGTAAAAGATGTAAACACGTTTGCTGTTAGAATCACTACAAATGTAGAACGGTTGTGAATAAAAGCAAGTACGCACGATACAATCACATTGATTTGAGTCGTTACTTCAGTGTCCAGCCGAAGGGGGCAAGACTTATCCATATTAGCTTAATTCGTAGCTCCATTTAGGAGAACAATGTACTCATACTGAGTGGAGTCATTCATCCAGATGCACACTTTCTGACAGCTGGGCTCTGCAAAAATAGGGGTTCAGTACTGCCTGTGGTGACTCCACCATGAAGGACCCATATGCCTTAATGATGCAGAAGAAGGTGCAGTTTTGCATGCCAGACAGGTCTGTGATAGCTCCTTGAATGCACACCCAACAACAGGGTATTAACTCCTGGTTTCTGCTGGAGGTGGCCAAGCCCGTTTTTGAAGTGGTTCCTGTGCTGATTGGTGAGAGTCAACAGGCAGCACACACATGCAATTTTTTAAAACAAGTGTAGCCAGATGAAGGATAAAACCACCTCAGCAGCTTCATCCACCACCATGGGATTTTTTCCCGAGGACAAGTCAGGAAGAAACTTGATGGATTATTTGTCTGGGCCCTGCTGTCCCCACCACAGTCATGAAGCTCATATCTGTATGTATTTGTAATTGAGGCCATGTGCTCACCCATGGGTTCATTGGGAGCCACCTGTGGTGCAGGAGCAGCCTGTTCTTGTCTAGTCTCTGATTCCATTTGCTGCAGCAGCCAAAGCTTGATAATCGTTCCTCCCCTGTTACTGACTTTCTGAATTGGAACAGGGACCATAGGCATTATTTTCTGTCCCATGGACCTCCTTCCTGGGTGCTGTGCCTTCCAGTGCTCCTGGTACTCCCAGGCTCCTTGCCTTCCCCGGCTGTCCATGTTCCCTCGCTTTTCGGGTGGCCTCACTTCACTGACCATCTTTTAGCCATGCTTGGCTCTAGTTTGCTTCTCTGTGAATGTTGCTCTGCTCAGGTCTCTTGCTAGACCACTTTTCTTTTTTTCTTTTTTTCTTTTTTCTTTTTGACTTGACCAGGGGTCTGGAGAGTAGCAGTGTGTACGGGGACAGGAGGTGTCAGGTCACCATATTTTTAGCTTTGGGAGGATTTACTGAGTTGTGATTGTATGATAGCCAGGAACAAGCTTGGGGTTGGGAGTGCTGAACCCTCCTCTTCTGGTCCTGAGATTCACTAATGAGCCCATGTGATAGACAAGGGCACCTCCAAGCCTAAACTAATTAGCCCGTCTGGGCTGTGTTGGGGGTGTCAGCCTGCAGAGTGCTGGCTGGTGCTGGGAGCTGGGGCCTCTATAGGGCTGAGCCAGACTGAGGTGCCAGCAACCCAAATTATTCTCTGTTGGAAGAGGTGTCCAGTGCTGCATCCCCTGAACCAGAGGAAGCCTCTTGAGGTGCAGGAAAAACTCATTTCCAGCCTGTTCTTGTCAGCACCTCTGCTGTACATATGTGGGTGGGTGCTACCACCATGCACAGGGACAGATTCAGCTTATCTTCAGGAGCCTCCTGAACATGGTGGGTCACTTACGTCTCTTTCCTATGTGCCTAGAGTATGAGCATGCCCAGGGAGGTGGCAGCTGGGTCCCACAGTGGTATTACAGGGCATTTTAGTAGGACCAATAATGAAAGGACAAAGAGTAATGGTTATAAGGAAGAAATTTTTCACTATGAGGGTGATGAAACACTGGAACAGGTTGCCCAAAGAGGTGGCAGATACCCCACATATGGAAACATTCAATGTCAGGTTGGACAGGGCTCCTCTCTCATTGGAAGGGGGATTGGACTAGATGACCTTTAAAGGTCCCTTCTAACCCAATTCATTTTATGATTCTGTGATTCTATTAGAGTCTTCAGTGTGCAAATCAAAAGCAGATGCATCCAGCAGTGTGTGGAGGAGATCTGGACATGTGTGTACCAACTAACATGTTGGATGGGGAACAAACCTTCTACTCTCCAGGGAAAGAGTCTTAGTATCATCCTCTATATCCTCCCATCTTTCCATAAAATGCAAACAAACATCCTTTTCCTTCCTAAAGCTGGTGCCCAGGCTCTGGGCAAGCTTTGGGCCAACCCGTGGCCATGCTGTCTCAGTGTCACACCATGCACAGTGTCACACCATGCACATTGTCACACCATACACAGCTATGCTGCCAACAGAGTGCCTGAGATGCTTTGTAACTCCAACACCTGCCTCCCCTCTCTCAGCAAAGCTGCCTGTGAGACACTGCTCTCATTGGAGCAGAGGTATGGATAAACATGACAAGCAGCAATTATTGAACTGACAAAATAAAAGTTTTGAGTTGTTTTGCAAATATTTTTGAAGCCCCAATACAGCAGAAGCAGTAGGCGTAATTACACATAAAAATGTATCTCCTTTATAGTGTTTTAATTATCTACTCAGGTGAACTATAATTTGAGGGGAAAAGCTTTAAATCTGTTCATTTCTAATAATAAAAATGAAGTGGAGAGTGTTATTTTAATGTAATTAAGAGACAATACAGCTGAATGGATGGGTGGGAGAGCAGGTATCTCTGCTGTCCTACAGTGACCTCTGGCTCTGCTCCCTTCTCTGTACTGCCTGTGTCCTTTCTCCTCGTTGGGCAGTTCATTTACACCTTGCTAGCTTCAATTCACATGTAGTGCCAATACTGGTATGTGCTAATACTAACCAGTCTTGTCATCGGCCTTCTCAAGCCTGGCCTTGGCAGGACCTACCCTGTAAAGTCGGGGACCACTCCTGAGACTTTTCTGCTCTTGTAGTCCACTCTCCAGCCACATGTCAGCAGCCTCTCTGGAGACCAGCATGGGACTGAGAATTATGCTGAGGGAAGGGCATTGGGAAGGACAAGCCAGTTCACAAGGCAGAGTCTGACAGGGGTGGGAATCCTGTAGGAACTCTTGGGATCAGATGTGTTGGGAAGCTGAGAGCACTAGTGATGCTCAAACTACCTAATATATATATATGGGCTCTGTTACTCCATCTTCTTTCCTCCCACTAAACACTTTGCATACCAGGTTCATCTTGTGTTTCCAATTGAGTTACCCTTGGGAAGCAGACAGACTGGGTACCTCCCAGGTCTTAGGACTACTTGATGGGGACCAAGATGCCTAAAACTGGTGGCAACTGTGTTGAGTCCTGCATTAAATCTAGTTCCAGGGCTTTAGCTTCTGCTGAGCATAGTCTTACCCAAGACACTAGCTACTAATTGTTTCTTTCCCCCTCTACCACTTCAAATTCTGAGGTGCTGTCAAGTGAGGCACCTTTTAAAATAAGTTACTCCTACCCATTTTGCTGTATAGCACCTCTTTCCTTAGCACAGGAATGACTGATGAACTTTGTTTTTCTTATAATCATTACTCAGAGCCCCAGATAAGATAAGAACTTGTCTCTTTAGGCTGCATGCTCCACAAGTGTGGTACATGTCCCACAGAGCCTGCAAACAGAATAGATGATCCATCTTCTGGGGTGGAAAGCTAAGGCACACGGGGATAAAATGACTTTTTCAGGAATCTGAAGGCAGGGCACATTGGGAATGCTCAAGGTGCTCAGGTGAAGCACACAGCTCCCTGTGTTCACATCTTCCAGGGAGCTAGCTAGTGAGCAGGGAAGAGCAGGTTGTTTTCAGCAGTGTACATCCTTTCCCAGAAAGATAGAAGACCTTGCTGCCTGTCTATGCCACTCCTGTTATCGTGAATGTCAAGCACTTTACAAACAGAGGTATTGAATGTCAGATCCTGTCCCTTACAAGCCCTGCTTGTAATTTGAATGCTCAGACATGCTTGGTGTTCATCTCAATCTCGTTTCCTTTCTCTGATAAGAGGTGTCCTTTGAGCCACTGCATTTTGAGGTGAGACCACAGAGCAGTGCTCTTTACACTGTTCTGGACCTTCATCGCAACATCTTCATCCTCTCTCCCTGATATTTTAAAATATCAGGTCTCCACTTGGCTTTCTGCTTTAGGAATGGTAATATGCATTCTGCGTGAGGGGTTCATATCCCAGTAACTCTGGTATTTCCCTGTGCTTGTCTGTTTAATTATCAGATCCAAGCCTTCCCTTACCGATGTGTCCAATAGAACTCCTCTGGTCAAAAACTCCAGTCTCCAGCCCAGAGAGAAGTCCTTCAGGATTGCTTTTGTGGTCTTGTGCTCACTTTTATCTTGGGGAAGTGAAATGAAGCATGCTGCATCTATAATTCACATTTCATGCTGTAAACTGTCTCTTGGCTTCTCTCCCTTACTGCTTTTCTATTAATTCTCTGTATCTGCTGATAGTTTGGATAACAGCATTGCTCTGGGTGGCCCAGCAGTGGTCTGCTGATTTGCGCCCTTGGACAGATACCAAGGAGAGATTCTTAATTCCTACACTATCCTGTTCCCTTTGGTGTACACCCAGGTACTGTGCTCGTCCCTTTTCCACTCTAGACAGTGAGAACAGCCACTGTGGCTGCCAGCCTTCTGCTTGCTTGTCCTTGATGTAGAAGCCTTCCCCCAGGAACAAAGAATGTGCTAACTCCAAGTGCACAGATGATATAAAATGCTAAGCTTTATCCATTCTGATTAGTGCCTTTGAGATGGGGTTTCTCATCTTTACTTTGGCATTGACACAGTAAAATAATACATAAAACACACATAATAAACTGAAGCAAATATTGCATGCTGGTGCCCAGAAATTTGGAACTTGCTGTGTGCTCAGTGCAGGCTAACAAGATGCATTTTAATAATTACAAATGAACCTGTGGCCAAAAGAGTCTTTACTGAGCACACCTGTACTGTATTCTGATGCTGCTGGTCCCCACAGAATGCTGGTAATCACCCTTATTGGTGCATTAGAGCTGATTTAAGGCTAAGCAATAGCCTCTGTCTGAATTTGTCTTATAACCTGTTGACAGGAGCAGGGAGTTTTTTCTAGGTCTGAAATATTTGTAAATATTTTACCAGGCCTTCACACTACAGTTGTTCTACTGGTTTCTTAAAATATTTTTTATTTATTTATTGTGAATTGACAAGAATTGCATTTACCCTCCATATAAATGAAGGAGCTCATGGTTGTTCCCCTCCCCCCATCCTTTGTTAGCATAATTGTTCTTCCCACAGTGATTGCCTTGTAAGCTTATTTCAGGCTCAGCTGTATGTATTAGTGATAACGCTGCCTATTGTGTGAAGGTTCATAGTATTTAAAATTGGAATTAGAACAAAGGCAATTCAATTCCAGTTCCTTGCTGTATGGGTGAAATAGCATTAACCGACTATGTCCAGGAAATGCAAGGTATGAGCTGAGTTTCTGCCTCCTGAGGTTCGTGATGGGAGTTAAATATGGCTGGGTAGCCTCCATTCAGTGTCAGAGCTCGGGCAGAAAGGGAGAATGGCTTTTCCATGGATTGCCCCTTGAGTGATTGTTGTAATTAATGCCCCGTTAAGCACTGTTATTGACCTATAGATCTCCAAGTAGTTGGTGCAGCAGGAAGGGGTCAGGGTGTTGCAGGGGAAATGCTCATGTCTTAATTTCTCTTTCTGGATTGTTAAAAAATTCTAGAACAGTAGGATCTTGGGGTCATTTCAAGAGGTCTACACCCTCAGCTAAGAGTGGGGCCAGGACTGCTCCTGGCTCAAGTCATTGCCATTGATGCTGCTGTAGCTGGGCTTCTGCTGAGCTGGAGCTGGCAGCCTCTTCCCCTTTCTACATGGCCAGTATCATGAGCTCCAGCCTCCAGCAGACAGGACAGAAGGTTTTCATATGTTGTCAGAGAGTCTAATGCCAGGAATGCTTGCAAGAACATGTTAGATGGAATTTGTGTCCTTTTCTTGGTGCACACAGAGCTGGTGTCCTTGGGCATTACATGACTCTCAGGAAGTTGCTCCTGGCCTGGTTAGAGCAGAGGAGCTTGTGGCAGGGCAGTGTTGGTTTTTCCTGTCCCTCATTGTGGGAAAGGCCGGGAGTGTGAGGAGGTCCCAGGCTGGTGTGGCAACAAGCACTGGCCTCTTGTGAGCCTCTCCCATGGGATTATGCAACCCTCTACCCCTGATACTTTGTGCCTTTGCGCTTTAGATTTTATTCTGGCTTGACATTTAAGGGATGAAGGAAAGATATTACTGTTTCTCCTTCCATGGAGCTCCTACAAACCATTGACTTTATTACTATAATGTTTTTGTCAGCAACATTCAACCCTCTGCTCACGTTTCTATCCTGTCCCCAACCCACCCAGAGAAGCATCAGTCCTCTTTACGCCCTGTGTGGTGGTGCTGAATTTTTTAGGCTGGGCACGACAGGTGTGACCTGCCCTGGCTGCTGCTAGCCCATAAACTGCCCATCACCCTCCTCTGCTACCCAAGCTGCAAAAGGAGTAGAGAACATGAGGGGGGTGTGTTTATGTATGAGGGGCGGTGCGAACCTCCAGATGCACAAAAGCTGGAGGAACCACCAGCAGCTGTAACCCTAGCAACTGTGTCTCAGGATTTGAATGTAATTATACCTCAAACATGATAAACACTCTGAAGGACTCCTTATGCGGAGATCATACTAAACAAGTCTTTGAAATTGCCCTAATCAAATATTGATAGAAGGAGATTTAAAATAAAATTAAAAAAAAAGAGACAGAATAGGTGAATTCTTGCCCCTAAGCTGTGGGCCAATAAGGATCTGTTGGTTTATCTCTACAGTGTGAGCCCCACTGAAAGCTCTGGTGCACAGCAAAACTAAAAGCAGGGAAGATAAGAGAAAGAAAACCATCAGGTAAGGCAGCCATATCGACTGGCATTTTGCTTTATGTTTGGCACCCAGGAAAACAATCCCAATAAACACCATTTACCTTGCCCAGCCAAGGCAGTGAGGCTTAATTGCTCGGGGAGGGGGGGTGGGGGGAGGGTCCAATCGAGGTGGAGAGTTGTGTTGGTCAGCTGAGTACTGAAGATGAGGATCTCCTCCCACCCATGGGTGTGGAGATGGCAGCCAGAGTGTTTTCTATGAAGAGTGCAGGTTGCAGGCCCAGGTTGTTTCCAGCACCTGTGGAGCAGAAGCATAGGAAGTATCTGTGGGAGCGGTGGTGCTGGCTCAGTGCTGCAGCCATGCTGGGATGCTCCAGAACTTGTTCTTCTTGCTGTTGCTCATCTCCTGCTAGCACCCTCTGTCCTTGCTGGAAGTTTAGTTTGGCAGTGTGCAAAGGGAGAGAGCTGGCTCCATTTTCACCCTCTCCTTAAGCCTAGTAGGTGGTGAGAGGTGTATTTCTTAAAAACAATAGTGTGAGCTGTGCTGGGACTGGCTCTTGTGCTCAGCAGATGCCCTATCAGATGTTTAGAGGAGCTTTGGTGAGTAGAGCAGCTTCTAGTCTCTTGAGTGATCTCTCATGTGTGGGACCAGGAATAAAATAGGCAAAGAATTTCCCTGCACAGAAAGAGGTCAGCTAAAACCTCATTGTAGCAGAGGCTATGGGAATGTCAGGAGAAAGAAGGCTGGAGAGGAACTTCCACTTTGTGGAACTGCTGGCTGTGAGGTGCTCACTGTTTTTATGAGTTTGCATTTAACACTGAGAAGAGGCAAACAGCTGAGCAGGTGGGTGCCTTCCCTGCTGCTTTGTTTGTTATGAGCACTGATTGCTTGACCATAACTAACTGCTGCCTGGGCTGATGGAGCCCTGGGAGTCAAAGGCATGTTTACCCTGTGTGCTGGGATGTACAGCAGTGCTTTCATTGACTGGAAGTTTTATCACTTAGTGTTTACAGAGCAAACCTGAGAAGCAGAAAAAGAGGCAGCAGCTGACATCTTGATGGGATCCATCAGCAGAGCAGTGACCAACACTGTGGCCAGGGGTGACTGGGAGTGAAGCCAGAGAGCAAATGGGATGCTTCAGCATTTTAGTATGAATGATGGAGGCATGATGGGATTACCAGCTTAGTGGAGAGGGGTGCATCCCTGGTGGCAAACCTCCCCCCACTCCCCCTCTAAAGCATTATTGTTTCTGGAAAACCTGGCTTAAAGCCTGTACTTAAAACTCTCAAAAGGGCCTTGGCAAACATCTCCTGAGCATAAAGAAAACCACTTCCAAGCTCCAGACACTCAGATCTGCAAAGTCAATCTGACACCAAGGGATGTGCCAGGATAGATCAAAGTTTTACAGCTTGTGACCAAACAGGAGTGACATGCACCTGTACTACGTGTCCATTGGTCTGGTGTCCCTCACTCTGTGCCAGGGCAGACAGACAACCCATCTCTGTTGGCTGGAAACAGCAGGCAGGCTACAATGTGCAAACACTGGATCCTTATCAAGCACTACTGTCTATTTTATGGGCTGCTTATAAACAGTTGGAAACATCTGCAATGCCAGTGCTGAGTATTTGTAACTGCTGATGTAGCTAGGAGAGGAAATAAGGGAGAACTGCATCTCTAAAGGATTTTGACTGGATTGCTGGGGTTGCTGGTGCAATACAGAGGGTGGCTTTATGCAGAGCAAGTAATCTGTGACTCAGGTTTTGAAAGTAGTAGGTCTGTTAGACTCCTTGGCGTTGGGAGATGATTGCTAAACAGCATGGAGCGTGTTAGAGGGAAAGAGCTGCAGGTTGTCTTCTGAAAAGCATTTTATAAAGGATTTAAAGAAAACTGCACTAAACATATGGCCACTCCTGCAGAGGTGCTGTCTGAAGTAGTTTCCTATCTCAGAATAGAATGGGATGGATCCTTTACCATGTGTGATGGTGACCCCTTGCTGTTAGCTGGATGAGTAATGAGGGGTCTGGAGACATTTTGTATCTGAAGCCTTTGAGGGGAAGGATCCAGATGGTGTCTGCATCTCTTGTTTATCAGGTAAAAAAAAATAAAATAATCTAAGTCTTCCTTTCTCACTGAAAGTTGCTACAAATTCCCCTCACAAAGGCCTCAGCCTTTGTAAGGGATGAAGGAAGTTGGGTTCCTAGGCAACACCCCTGGAAAATGCTCCTGTGATCAGCAGATTATGTCAGTGGCTATGGAAGGAGACTTGCTGCTTCATGGACCTGGGAGGGGTGTCAGCAGGAGGGCAGATGCAAACAAGCATCACTCAGGTTGTGTGCAAGGAAGAAAATGCACTGAGGTTAGAAATTATGCTTTGACCTTTTGGAAGGTGATGTGAGGTGGCTGGGGTGTAGGGAATCTTTTAATGGAACAGCTGAACTGTTGGACTGAGACACGCGAAGAGTAACCCAGCAGAGGAGCTACTTCTCCCAGGAAGGCTCCCAGAGTTCATGCTTTAAAGGTGAATTCTCACTGGCAGCATCTGGAAGGAAACCTGGAGTGCTCAGAGATAATTTGACCCACTACAAAGAGTCTTCATGTTTGTAGGGTTTTTGATCTTTGTTTTTTTAAATGTTAAAATGTTAAAATTTGCTGTTGCTCATTTCTTCTGGGGGGGGGGGGCAGAAATGGGCAGATGGGGAGGAATTAAAAAATCCTAACGCTTCCAAGCTTGCCTCCCAGTGCAGAAGTACAAAAAGAGTGCTGTTTCTGGAGTCAGTAGCAGGGTAGACTGTACTTCCTCCTGCTCCAAGGTGGCAGAATAAAGAGCTCCTGCATTCATCTTTTTTTCTAAGAGTTGCATTGTTAAAACCTTCCTTAGGGAAATCCAGACAGTGTAATTGCTCTGGTCTGACTCTGCCCGCTGAGCCGCTTGAATTAAGTGGGTGTTTTGGCATCCTGAGCAGAGCCTTGTGGGAAGTGACCTTCGGCTTCCGCCACTGCACTCTGCAACCTGCCGCTAATTAGGATGGAGAGAGTCCTCCTTTGTCTTCAAATACTAGTTTACCTCCGTCTTAGCCTTCTGCTGAGAGCTGCCCAGTGTGACTCAGTGCATAATGAACGAGGTGCAGCAGATGGTAGTGCTCCAGTGCCCTGAAACACCACAAAACTAAGCAGGAGGGAGAGGTCAGACTTTGAGCTGCTTGCAGAGTCTATCCACAGCAAAGCCCCTCATTAACCATTGTCCGTGTTAACATCTGAAATGATGCTTTGTTTAAAATACATAAATGAATGTATGTCTGCTTTCAGTTGCTATTTGCAAACTTGGAAGGCCAGGATGAGGAGACGTCAATGCACCAGGTATTGATAAAGTCTGGGGAGAAGGGCAGGGTTTGGGACAGGTGTCAGGCTGCCCACAGGCCCTTGAAAGAGATGGCCTTTGTCTGCTTTTGGGACCATTTGCTTGGGACATCTCTTCTCTTAATGGTCTGAGAATTGTCTCAGCTCTGTGTATTGGTAAAAGAGTGATGATGAATATCTGGCTTTTTGGAAAGCCCCTTATTTCCAACCTCATTAAAAAAAACAAAACCAAACAACAACAACAAAAAAACCCTACACAAAGATGGATCTTTCATAGGCAAAACTCAGTACCTTTCCTGAAGGAGAAGCTGGAATATGGGACACTTAGAGGTTTTAAGACAAATTTGCTCTTAAAGAGGATTAGTTAAACTGTGTTAAATTTCTATGTGAACACCTTCATTCAAGTGTAATCCAGTTTATCATAATTTGTGTTGGAAATTAGTTTGGTAAACCCAATTAATGTTACTTTAATTCTGAATGAGAGCACTCTGTAGAGATTTCATAATTTTGAAATAATCCACTTTAAATTTGCACTTTCAACTGATATGTCCAAACTTTACCTAGTGTTCCTTGGGAGGTAGTGGTTAGCCACATCTGATGACAAGCAAACATGCCCATAAGGAACCTGGGACATGCAAAAGACTTCTTCCCACCTTCTAGAAACACCCTAATTCTTCTGACACCTCTTGGGTCAAGAGAATCCACCTCAAAAAACATTGGGCACATTAGTTAGCTGAGCAGCAGGTTGCAGATGTGGGCTGCAGGTAGGTCAGCTTCCAGGAGGGCATCTATGTAATGCAAAAACACATCTTCAAGCAGTGACTGCTGCTACTGCAAACATCACAGCCTGCTGGCACATGTAGCTCACCCCTTGGAGACCCATGGTCCTGCATGGCAGGAGCTCCCTGGAGTGAGTGAATGGAGGCAATGCAGAGTGAAAAAGCAGCTCCTGACTCCTTGATGGACAGGGCCACCGTCTGTTTGCCTGTTGGTGATCAAGGGGGTTGCTCTGATGTGGCCAGCACAAAGTATATGAGAGAGTGGTTAAACTCTTGGCCACTTGGTGGCTGTTGGGAACAAGCCTGTGATAACCCTGCTCTTCCCAAAAGGAGGAGGGAAAACAGCTGGGGTTCTGTGGGCTTGTCACATCCAAAGTATCCCACTGTGCACCTGAGCAAACAACCATAATGCTCTATCAAACAGAGGGCACTTCTGTGCAAGATGTTGCTCATTGTGCAGCTCTGTGCATGCTCTTCTGCTCCTACTTGGCTGTAGGATTGCCCCAAAATAGGAACAGACCTCATACTACTGGGAAGCAGAAACATGAGTGAACAGAATAGAAGCTGTATTGCCCTGGGATCAGCCAGGTGTTATACTATTCTTTGGTTAATACTGTGAAAGTTATCTGGTCCCTCCTGGGCAGGTGATGTGGCAGCTCTTAGCTGGAGCTGAAGAAACATGCTCTACACCAACAAAGCAACAAAGAGACCTGGGATGTGTCAGGCAATTGAGCAGAACCTCGGTGGAACATGATTTGCTGAATAAGATGTTGTAGCGACTGTGTAATCCCCTGCAGGGACCTCAGGACCAGCATACCACATCAGCTTGATGTCTTCACTGTCCCATAGTACGATGTTGCCCAGGTTTATGGGGTCTTAGGAAGTTTGTTCTGCTGCCATGATGGCCACAGGCTGGCTGGCTGCCTTTGGGCAGAGCTTTCTGCATGGAATGGCTCAAAGCTAACAGCTGCAGAAATGACTGTGCTGGTCTGGATCGGGGCTGGCTCTACAGGAGCTGTGCCCAGGGTGAGAGGGCCACTGTGGGCATCCTCTGTGGGCGCTCCCCTTTGGCCAGTGAGAGCTTTCTAACAATTGCCAATCCATAAGGAAAGTTCTTGGCAAAGAAGGTGCAGACTTGCCTACCTGTCATATCCTTTGCTTGTCACCAGTTTTCCTTGCATCCCTATATACCGCTGTAAGATATTGAAGCTTGGATAGAAGCAATGAGTTGTCAAATTTTAATATTGCTGAAACATAATCAGCTTTTGCTTCTACAGCAATTAGCATGTTATTACCCATAATGTTTTGCATGGCAATTTTGTTGTAAACATTTGTACTAATTCACCATAGCCTAATTATTTTCATGACATGTAATTATGAAATATTTTTTGTTTCATTTTCTATTTATACATTATTTCCTGGAAGTGTCAGATATTTTTTAACATCAGGAAATAGCATCTTCACACACACACACACACACACACACACTTCCCCAGTTAGACTCTTCTATTTACTGCTTCAACTTGCCTGGATGGCACAGTAGCTGGGACCACATTTTATGGAGGTGTGATGGAAGGTAACGAGGTTTTCTTTGCTGCTCAGTGAGTGGATATGATGACTCCCAGTTACAGCATCTGCCATTATGTCCCCTTCTTAAGTATTTAAAGGAAGAGTGATGTGGTGAATCTGTTGCCTTAGGACCATACCTTTTAGGAATGCAATTACCCTGAACTCAAAGTCAGGACCTCCTAAGGGAGGTGTTAGTGGTTTTTTACATCAATAAACTATTGCTCAAACCTTGCATTTGAGAGGGTTGGCATCCCTGGACCAGAACAACTATAGAGACTTCTCAGCCCACTCTGTCTTCTAGCCTGGTGTGATTGTGTCAGTGTGCTAAGAGGATGGGGGTGCAGGGTACCAGTAGGTGGGTAGTAATGCCTGAAGAGCAAGAAGAAACATCTGGACTCTGGTTCAGGCTCCAAAGAACTATCCTGAAACAAAACTGGAGAGGCAAATACAAACTTAGTGTCTGAAGCAGAGCAGTGACAAACTTGGCCCTTAGGCAGCACTGAGAGATGATGCGAGAGGTGGCTTTTGAATCAGCCAAGGAAGAAAATGCAATTTGTCTTACTTTCCCCCTGCAAGTATTCAGCTCACTTTGTTACTGCAGCAAGCAGGGATCTGCTCACTCTGCTTCAAAAGGTTGCAGAAACAATTGAGCAAGCGTGTGGTGCACACATTCAGCCAACATTTAATGGCAAAAGACCTTCCCTATTTTTAATCATGGAGGCACCATATAGAAAATGTTCCGAATTTAGGCTTAATCTTAACAAGTATAACATTTGGCAGGCTGAAAGGCTCATATATTTGCTTGATCTCCAGACTGGAGAGGTTCACAGATTCACAGATTCGCAGATACTAGGGGTTGGAAGGGACCTAGAAGATCATCCTGTCCAACCCCCCTGCCTGAGCAGGATCATCTAGACCAAGTCACACAGGAACAGATCCAGGCGGGTCTCCAGTGTCTCCAGAGATGGAGACTCCACAACCCCCCTGGGCAGCCCGATCCAGAGCTCTGTCACCCTCACTGAGAAAAAGTTCTTTCTTGTGTTAACCTTAAATCTCTTGTGCTCCAACTTGCACCCATTGCCTCTCGTCCTGTCATTGGATGACATTGAGAAAAGTCTGGCTCCATCCTCTCTACACTCACCCTTAACATATTTATAGACATTAATGAGGTCCCCCCTCAGTCTCCTCTTCTCCAGGCTAAAGAGCCCCAGCTCTCTCAGCCTCTCCTCAGAAGGGAGATGCTCCA
>VYZU01043335.1:5520-15754 GCA_013401355.1 Ceyx cyanopectus
TGTATGTTCAGTAGATCTCACAGGAATTTTTTTCTGATAATGTAATATTTCTCTATAAACTATTATATTTTTTTAATATATATTTTCATTCAGGGGTGGAGGAAAGAAGATTTCAGAAGAAAATAATGAATTTGTGGATACCAAGTAGATGGAGGCTCCCTTTTTACAAGGAGTCCATAGAAAAGACAAGGGGTGATGGGCAGAAGTTACTCCTCCGGAGATTCCAATTGGACTCCAGAAGGCAATTTTTCACCATGAAAAAAACTAGACATCTCCCACAGGAAATGGTGGTTTCCTGTACACTGGACAGTTTTAAGACACAGCTTGAAAGGGTGCCGGGCTATCTCATTTACCTTAAAATGTGATCCTCAATGTCCCTTCCAATCTGATATTCTATGATTCTTTGATAATTATTCCCATGGAAGACAAAATGTGGTGACTGCAGGGAAGACATGCAGCAGTTTTTTCACAGCATTTAACATACTGTTCACTGAACAATACTGTTCACTGGTTTATATTGAAACAGTAAAGTAAATTTTTTTTTTCCATTTGAAACTAATGTTAATAAGGAAGTCATGCAGAAGCTGTGGTATTATCTAATAGTAGGTCACCTTTACACTTGTTAACAAGTCAGACACAAGAGGACATGACTGAGCATGATTTTTGTAGCTTGTCTCACTCAAAAGGAGCACAATGAAGTAACATAATTATTTCCAGGTATCATAAATGTACTTTCTAGCTTTTATTCCAGATACAAAGGGAAAATTAAGAAAGGATTAATTTTAAAATAATGTGTATTTTTCACAATGCGGTGTTAAAGAATGCTTCATGCTGTCCTACCTTCAGACTTTTGTAGAAATATCACCCTTTGAAGTTTAAATAAAAGTGCTCTGTAGTTGATAAAAAAATCTTCTTATTCTTTCCTTATTCTATCTCCACTAATATTGTTCCAAAATATGTATTTCTCTACCTTTGTAAAGGGAAAGATTTTTAATTTTAAACTGAACGTTTTCTTCAATATCCCTAGTTGTTACTAAGAGAGTGGTATGGGAAGGAATCAAGACACTTGGCTCCCAGGGGGCTTTGTTCTTCCACTACCCATCTCAAAGAAGTGCCAAAACATCTGAAAATACTTCTGTGGTAGTCCAAACCTGACTGGCATTTGCTATTTGATTTATCTCATTGTACCAGAGTGGTTAGTAAATAAACTGACATGCAGGAGAAACCTTGCACAGTAAAAAAAAGTTTGTATCTGTACCACATACTTCACAAGCACAAACCTTTATATATATACACATGAATCTACATGTATATAACTTCTTCACATATTTGTATATCAGGCTTTCAAGAAGTTATTGCACATGTCATCATCTCCCCACACAGCAAGATACACTGAGACTCTGCCCAGCAGAAACACTTAACAGTTCCTGACAGAGAGTACCCAATGTGAGCTAAGACAATCAAACACCTGCTTTGAATTTCCAAACTAGCTCAACTGTGTCTAGTTAAAAGTGCTCTCTATCTGCTCTGTTTCATGGTATGAATGTACCAGCTGGTGAAAATAGAAATCTTAAACCAGTTCTATTTAAATAAATGGAAGTATTGTCCCTTAGTCTTCTGTCAGCCTAAGGACTTCCTAATTTTATACTGATTTTTTTTCCTCTCTGCTACATTAATAATATAATAAAAAATATCCTAAGTGATTAGTCATATAGTGTATTACTGCATAAAGAAGCACAGAGCCAAGCAAGTTTTGCTTTTTTCAAGAATCATGCAGTAATTAAAAGCTTTGAGGAAAATCTATAGTTTGCTTCTTAATGAAACGTATTTATCTTATTCCTCTGTTAGAGAAACTTAAGCTGTCAACTATAATTTGACTGCCTCTAAAGCAAAGGCCTTACACAATACTCTTAAAAGACACCATGTATTTATCCTTTAATTTCTTTTCAATCATTAAACATTCTTCAATGAAAATTTGGTGAAAAAATTCAAGTGCTACTTTTTTATAAATGTAGTTAAAAAGACTATGTAATGTCACAGTTTGTATTCACCTATGAAAGAGAGAACATGTCACCTGCACTAGNAAATAAAATTATGGAGAGGTGAAATCATCCAGTTCAAAGATACAAAATGCTAGACATAGACAAAGCATTATTTCACTCACTGTAATATAATTAAGATAAACAGCACAGAATAGGAAAATGAGAAGAGTAATATTTTTAATTTTATTTTTCATGCAGAATAGCCAGGTCCAAGGAAGCGCATAAGGAAAGTATGGAAGAGAGACTCAAGTATGAATTATTGCCAGCCTGTAAGCAACACAGATATTTTCCCTTTTCTATCCCTAATTCATCATCACAGAATGTCTTGAGTTGGAAAGTACCTTAAAGATCATCTGTTTCCAACTCTCTTGCCATGGGCAGAGACACCTCCCACTAGACCAGGTTGCTCAGATGGCATAAATGATTGTACTGTGCTGACTGCAATTTCTAGAACAGAAATACTTCTTCAGAAATATGTACTTTTTTTTTTTTCCAATTAATGGATCAAAATTTTATTTTCTATTGTATTACTTAGTGGGGTTCTCTTTTGAAAAATTAAGCCTAGAAAGAGTGTTATTTTCCTTTAGTAAAGTAAATGGACAGAAAACATATTCTGCCCATGGCNAAAAAAATTGCGTTCATACAGACATGGCATTATTTGCAATAGACTATAAAGAGACATTATTTTTAAAACATGTAAATTGGAAACTGTCCATAACTTCTGATTAATGGCTTCAACAGTCACAATCATTTTTACATTTGAAAACTCAAAGTACCATTTTATATGTATTTCATTTGTAGCATCTGTTGTACTGAAGTTAAATAATATTCAGTTTACTAAAAGCTGCAGTTGCTTCCTATTGCTACTGCTTCAAGAGCTCCTGGAGGTTACTCTGTACTAAGCATAACATACAAAGTTGTTATAATCAAAACTGTCTACAGTTCAGTGGTATTCACTGGTCATTTACAAGCAATGCGTAGGGGTTTTTTTCCAGTGATTTCTCCTGCTTACACATACTATGGATTTTTATGTTCTGCTATTTCACTTTAATAAAGCCATTACCAAGAATATCATATCCAAGACTCCTTTTTATGAATAAAATTATTCTTTCCACAGATAAAAGTATTCAAAGGATATGATGACCAGTGTTTTATGAACAGACAATAAATGTGAAATATGTAACTGGAATAAAGAACTGCTGTTTAAAATGAAAATACATAAAAGGATACTTTTAAACCTCCACATATTACTCTCTACTATAAGAATGAATTTATCCTAATATCTTTCTGGTATTCTTCAATGATAGCAAATACTTGAGAGATGGAGATGGAAACAAAAGTTGTTAAACTAAAGGTAACTGTCATACAGTGGTTAAATACAGACTATGTTCCTGAACTGTAGCACCAGCCTCAGCAAGGGCCAAGACCGATTCTCTTGAAAGTGCTCTCATGCTTGAACACCGATGCTCCACTGAAAATGCCAGAGGGCTGACAAGGTCATTGCTTTCAGTCCAGTCTCAGAACGATAAGCGACAATACTGTCTTTCTGTAGGAATAACAGTGACAAAGAAAAACTTAAAAGGCTATGCACAAACACTTTTCAGGCACAGAGGCTTTGAGAGGTGTTTTGGCTAGACAAAGTACAAAAGGAAGCTATATGGTATCACTGGGAAACTTACTGTGGGAGTTGTGTGAGAAATAATTATGCTTTACTATTAAATCTGTTTGCCTCCTTCCCAGAAAACTGGCTTATATTTGTAAATGGCACATCCATTTGAAACTCACTGGAAGAAATAGAAAAAAGGAAATAGATTAGCATCTTTCTCCTAAACTTTTTTAGGGTTTCTTTTATTGGTTTGTTGGTTTGTTTTTGTTTTTTAAATCTTACTTTTTTTTTTCCCCTAATAATAAAAGCCACTCAACAGTTCAGCTTTATGACACTGAATTTTGTAACACACTTGGTAGGATTATGGAAAAAAGTTTTTGGTGCATTTGAAGACTCATTCTAATCCATACACAAAACCTGGCCCCACACGATGTTAGAAAAAAACTTGGGAAACAATTACAATAGAAAAACTTGATAACCTTTTTCATTTATTTGAATCAGTTGTGTGGGAATAACCATATGTTTGAGGCTATCTGCAGGAGTCAGACCTTGGACACCCTTCTGGTAAAATAATGTCAAAACTGAACCTTTGTTGTCTGACAGCAAACATAAAGCAAATTAACACTAATCATAAAAGACATTTTCTGGTATCACAGTAGTGATCACCATAAAGAAGTCAGTAACAAATTAACAGAAGAGTATCTTACACACAAATTTTCCCTCCACGTGTTCAAATCAGCAAGTAAAAACAGTGACTGTGCACGTCAAACAACAAGACGAAGTCCCAAACCTGGTGTTTTATGAAATAAAACATCTTCTCTGCATATTTAATTAAAGTGCACTGTTTTTCTTAAAGAAATGACAGTTTGTCAGAGCTCAGGACTGACAGGGCACAATCTGGGATATGCCATGGGTACAGAATAACTGGTATACTCCCTGACTGCCATCGCGCCACTTGGCATTTGTCCACCTGTTGGCTCCTGACAAGATGAGCTGGGTGCTGATTGAGAAGCTCGTGTCTGGTATTGGTACTGTTTGACCAGGGTAGAGAAAGTAATGCGTTCATTTCAAGCCAGATGCACAGGGATATTCTGGCTGTAATGTTTGTGTCCAGACAGGGTGTTAATTTCTGTCTGCTTTCTTCATCACATTGGAAGCAAGGAGAGAAAAAGTGAAAGAAGCAAGCATTAAGTCTCTGTTTATGTCCATTTACATTTTGCCAACAGAAGATAGCTATAATGTTACCCAAACATTACTGTAAGCCTCCCTCTGATTACAAAGATATTATTTTCCTAGGAAACTAGTGGTTAACCCTTCACATACTATAACTCCTGTTTTATGTCATGCCTGGAAGTCTTCTCATGAAATAATGAAATGCTTCACTGTTCGCACAAAAAGACTGATTAGTCTTAATGGTTGTCCATTCTAATTGCTCCTATGTGTTCAGTCCCAGTCATCTCTCATTAACCATTCAAATCATAACTGTGATAAGCTGGCTGCTCCTGGCACAATGACAAGATCATGAAGCACGTCAGAAAGCAAACTTCTTCTCTCCTCTTCACTGTGTTTGTCCACACCAAAACTAGATTAGGCAGAGAACTTGCATTATACCAGGGTGACAGGTTTCTGCCACCTGTATTACGTATTAGCTCTTATATGCAATTTCCTTTTGGCCATTTCTTTGTCAATATCTCTTACAAATAGTACTTCTTAAACAATGCTAAATACAATATCATTCCATGCAAACTAGCTTGTACAAATATAGAATCATAGAATGTTTAGGGCCAGAAGGGACCTCCAAAGGTCATCTAGTCCAGCCCCCTGCAGTAAGCAGGGACACCCTCTACTAGACCAGGCTGCTCAGAGCCTTGTCCAACCTCACCTTGAGTATCTCCAGAGATGGTGCCTCAGTCACCTCCCTGAGGAGCCTATTCTACTGATCCACCACCCTCAAGGTAAAGTACTTCTTCCTGATATCCAGTCTAAAACTACTCTTCTCTAATTTAAACCCATTACCCATGGTACTTTCACTACTTGTAAACAACCCCTCTCCAGCCTTCCTGTAGGCCCCCTTCAGGTACTGGAAGGTGGCTATAAGTAAGCCCCAGAGCCTTCTCTTCTCCAGGCTGAACAATCCCATCTCCTTCAGCCTGTCCTCATAGGAGAGGTGTTTCAGCCCTCTGATCATCTTTGTTGCCCTCCTTTGCAGCCGTTCCATCAGGTCCATGTCTTTCCTGTGTTGAGGGCTCCAGAACTGGATGCAATACTCCAGGTGAGGTCTCACCAGAGCAGAGTAGAGGGGCAGAATCACCTCTCTCGATCTGCTGGCCACACTTCTCTTGATGCACCCCAGCCTTCTTGGCTGCAATTGCACACTGTTGGCTCATGACCAGCTTCTCATCCACCAACACCATCAAGTCCTTTTCTGCAGAGCTGTTTTCCAGCACCTCATCCCTCAGCCTGTATTGATAGCGAGGGTTGCTCCGACCCAGGTGCAGGACCCTGCACTTAGTCCTGTTGAACCTCATGAGGTTCACCTGGGCCCACCCCTCCAGTCGATCCAGGTCCCTTTGGATGACATCCCGTCCCTCCAGCCTTTCAACAGCACCACTTAGCTTGGTGTCATCTGCGAACTTGCTGATGGTGCTCTCCATCTCATTGTCAATATCATTAATGAAGATATTAAACAATATAGGTCCCAGTACAGACACCTGAGAGAAGCCACTTTTCACTTTCCTCCATCTGGACATCAAGCCATTGACCACCACCCTCTGGATGTGACCATCCAGTCAATTCCTTATACACTGTACAGTCCACCCATCAAATCCATAACTCTCCATATGGATACAAGTCTCCTCTTACATTTGAAAAGCCATCTGTTCTACACATGTGAAAGGGAAGATTGTGTGCAGTGGATAGCTAACATTATTATTTCAGCAGCTAGACTTGTAGGTGTATATAGCATCATTAACAGGGGATCTGTGAGTAAGAGCATGAACACATATAAAATAAAGATGTAATTTCGGCGTGAAACAAGATGCATTGCAATATGGTAACAGAGACTGGGGAACTGCTTCAATTGCACTCCTTGCTTTAGAAAAGAGATGGAAGACATAACATATTCTGTAGCTTCTACAAGCAAAGATGTTCCATTTAATCTAAAACAGCACATCTCTTTTAGTTTAGCTACACAGAGCATCTCTTTATGCCACTCCATGGAGTGAGTCTTGTGACATTCAGATATGGAGTATCCCTCCCCATCGATGACATCACAGGACTGTGGATGGTGAGTATTTTCTCTCATTTTCTGTCCTCTGTATTTCTGCTTTCTCCTTTCTTTTCTGTCTTTACTTTTCCTCTCTGTCCTATCCGCTTTAGGGACTTTTGCTCCAGTAAAGTTTGTTGTGCTTGTGACATCTGACCTTGTTTACATCTTAATTTCACCATTTGGGGTTACCTTTAAAGTTTTTCACAGGTCCTGATAGACAGTAAAGGCTGCAGCTTTGTTTTGTCCTGGCATGATAATAAAAAAGTGCCACATATCAAAATATCAAATAGTGACATTAACTAGCATCATGCACTGGATATTGGATCATGACAAGTCTATAGTAGAATCTTTGTGAAGGGATGTCTGTACAGCATTTTTCTGATGTGATGTTACAGTTCATTTAAAACATTCAATTCAGTTTTCCTACTGTAAAGTAGTTGCAGTATTGCCAGCACTCACAATTCTTCTAAACTCTCAGTTGTAGCAATTTTGTCTCACTTGGTAATTTTAGCCCCTGTGTAAAAAAGAACTAGGATTTTTTTTTTTTTTCATTTGGCAGTAGTGTGCATGCATGTATGTGACCCTGATGAGCCCTAATTACTACAGTAAAGAAGACTAATTAATTTGTATCTAAGAAAGGTTATCGCAGTTTTTGAATGTGTAGATCTGAAATGGCTGATAGTCATCCTTGTTTAACTAATCAGTCCAAGATTTGTGGCTCTTATATCCAGTAAATAGGGGAGAAACACTATTTTGTACTGGCTTCCCATGGTAAGAAAGCAAGAAATGTTAAGGTGATACCTTTCGAAGTTGAATTACTACAGTGACTAATCAGCCACACACAGGAATCTCTGAAGTTGCACCAACTGCAAAAGAAATATGAATGAATGAATGAATGAATGAATGAATGAATGAATGAATGAATGAATGAATGAGAAATCGAATCAATGAATGAGAAAAGCTTCCTGCAGCCTTTGGAGAATTTCTGCTAAGAACCCATGTGGATTTAATAGCTGGACTTGCTGTTAAGCTTCATTATATTATGCTCAGCACATAATAAAAGCAGAATGTTTAATACAGAAATGAGAAATCTATGATTTGACACAACCTATGTGCTTTGACACAACTTATATTTCAAAATGATCATGCTTCAGCTGTGAAAATAGCTTTTATTTCATCAAGCAATGCAAAAGGAGTGAAATTAAGACCAAAAAAAAATGACACCCTGTTTAACTTTTTTTAGAGGTAAAAATGAAAAACAGGATGATGATGATAATTATGATTACAAGTCTTTTTTTTTTTTTCAGTAGTTGATAGTTTCTTTTGTGTGATTGCTTGTGGGACTGATAGGTTTATCTGCAATGCTTTATAGGAAGTGCCTTATTTAACTGCCTTATTTAGCAGGTTTTATCTTCGTCTTTCGGATGTACATGCCCACAGGACCTCGCTACCTCTAGTCCAATTGTTTCTCAGATTCTTTGAAATCATACATGGAACTTGCAGGCACAAGAGCGGGTTCAGCTTCAAGTCTTTTTGATGGAGGTTAAAACATTGCAGTAACTCAGTCACACTTGTGGCCATAAGAAAGCTTTCAAGAGACAACTTGCCTTGACCTGTGGTCCCAGCTAAAAGAAACAAGGAGTTTAGTTACTCCATCAACAGCAGACTCAACCTGAAAGTTTCAGATGCAAGTAATATTTCTAATGTTTTGTAAGTTTGGGCTCAGCACATTGCCCAGGTGGAGAGGCACCTCCAAAGAGCTCTCCCTGCTCTACAACAGCCCTGCAAAACCTCTCACTCTTCTCTGCTCTAAATGAAGGATGTAGTAATGCTATCCCTGGACTGAAATTTTTGTTTTCATGACCAGAAAAGACCTTCCTGGCCTGTCCCTGTTTAACAATGGAGAAACGGCAATGGTGTCATTTCTACCTGGACTAGGCCAGTATTGCATAACTTTTACGTTATTAGAAGACTATACTACAGGACAAAGAGTCCAAGGCAACTGCAACATACACATTGGCAATGACTAAGAATGACTTCACCTTTTAGATCTGGACATCTATAAAGGGCATCTACTCTGTGGAGAGCAATATTAATTTAAAAAGACCAGTAAATTTCACTCTTAACTCCTATGTCATGTGTTTCCTCTTGAGGGTGTTCTCCCCAGTGCAGCTGAGTGTCCGTGAATTCATATAGTGCAAAGCCATTAGAATGATGGAAACATTGAATCATAGAATGTTAGGGGTTGGAAGGGACCTCTAGAGATCAATGAGTCCAACCCCCTTGCCAAAAGTAGAATCACCCAGGGCTTGTTGCAAATGAACACATCCAGATGGGCTTTAAACATCTCTAGAGGAGACTCTACAACCTCTCTGGGTAGCCTGTTCCAGTGCTCTATCATCCTCACAAGAAAGAGTTGTTTCTAGTCTGTTGCTGGGCACTACAGAAAAGACAATGTCTCCTTATATTTGTCACCCACACGAGGTCAGATGTAGACGTTAATAAGGTTCCCTCTCAATCTTCTGTTCTCAAGACTAAACAGCCCCAGTTCCCTCAGTCTTTCTTCATAGGGGAGATGCTTAAGTCTCTTAATCATCCTCATAGCTCTCTACTGGACTCTTTCCAGTGGATTCCCACTCAGTATTCCAGGTGTGTTTTCATAAGTTCAGAGTTAGAGGGGGATGACAACCTCCTTACACCTGATGAAGATATTGAACAAAACTGGACCTAGTACCATTACCTAGGGAACACCACTGGCCACAGGTCTCCAGCTCAATTCTGTGCCGCTGATCAAAACCCATTAACAATGTCATTAACGATGTACAGGTCATAGTTATTACTCTAGGACGCATCAGTTGTACTGAGATGAAGATAGTCTGCTCTATATTTTTTTTTAGTAATGTATTTTTTTTTTGTTTGTTTATATACTCTGTGCATCTGCATAAACTCAAAGCACAAGAGAATTTAATTTTTCTGCTATTTTCAATCAAACATTATTTCAGAACAAAATAAACCTTGTTTAACTTCTATTGATGTAACATCAAGTAGTCTAAGGGATGATAGCTCACTGCATCTTTCATAAGGAAATGAATATTAAAAGAGTAAATTATATATTTTGTCTCCAATCAGAATATTTCAGATGAGTTTATCTGGAAGCCAAGGAAGGAGAAAGCATATACTGACAGTTTTGTGATACTTAATGCATTTTCACTGCATTTCAACTTCATTTTTTGGTTTATGACATGGGAATATAGTTAAAGTGTATTAGGTTTTTTTAAAGATATGAACAAAAAGCTCACATTTTCTACCACTTTAATA
>VYZU01043339.1:0-26952 GCA_013401355.1 Ceyx cyanopectus
TGATGTAACTGAAATTGGGAGTAGTAGTATTTGGAATGGGGGGAGAAATATGGTCCTTACAAGGTGGATCAGCCACTGGGTTAACAGACACTTTCTCTATGGGTGGCTTGTCAGTTTTTAAGAGATACCTACCTGTGTTTGCCTCTTGTAAGATTTGCCTTTCTCTAGCAGTTCCTGTCCTTTCAGCTGTTGAATAGTTGCTTAACTGAGAAGAACATGGGAATGGTCATTTTGTTTGTAATTGATTATTGATTAATTTGCTTTTATGAAAGCCAACCCTAATAAAAAATAAACATACAAAGAAGGTATTTTGCTAAAGCAAGCTTTGAAAGTAAGAATCTGTCTACTTTTTTAATATTAAAAAAAAAAAGTGGCATAGGGAAAACTGACTACACATAAGATGCTTTGTAGACAAAGAGAATTGTTAAATGCATTAGAATAATGAACCGTAGAATTGTTACTTTGAAGTGTCAGTAGGCAAAAGATAATATAGGTGGAAATACAGGTGGCTGTATTTTACTGAGGTTAACTCTGTGAAGCAGAAACGTTTCCCTGTTCAGACAGCTTTGAATTTTTGACACCTTGAAGTTTCATCTTGCGATGCTGCTGATGTAAACTGCGTGTTACTATGAACGTATTAATATTACAATTGAAATTACAGGCTTTTATAAAGGGATTGGCTCATAAAATTCTCCATGAGTGCTCCCGCGCCTGGTGCTGTAGTGAAAATTGTTTCTAAATTTGGTTGTGGATTACTTCAAAGTATAGTAATAACAAAGTTAGATGAACTTGAAAAGTACAGTGATAGGAAGCTGACTCTTGGTAAGTTTAACTTCCTGTGTCTGCTTGGTGGAAAACTGGAGCAGGGTGTGAGGGCTGGGGTGAAAGCTGCCAAAGAACATACCCCTTGCTAAGAGGTGAAATACTGTTTCACTTTAGCAGTATTGTACAAAAATGACTGATGGTAATAACCTCTGTGTCCCAGAAGACCAGTTTGACCAGCAACCTGGGACCCTGATGGGACACAGTAGCTGGTTTGGAACACTTAAGCAGTAAATAAATACATTTGGTGTGCCTAGAATATTATCTCTCTGGATCCTCCTATAGAGCACCTACATAGTATATTTACTGTGCTTTAAATGGTGTCTTTGGCAGCCAGGCTGTGCACTAGTGTCTCAGGGATGGCATATGTTGTTCTACAATACAGAACTTGTCCAGCCTGCTGTTGTAGTGTTTCTCTGATGCCCTGGTGTGCTTCCCAGAAGATGCTCAGAGTGCACCAGAGAACCCATTGATGCTCCTTATAATCTCTAGTTTGGCTTTCTGTCGCCACTTTTGCCACAGATAGGACCTTGAAGGTTTTCTAGGAAGGGGGTGATAGTATGGTGCAGGTGAGAAAGAAAGATTGTGATTTTGTAGAGAGGAGTGGGATGGACAGTGGGAAGAATGAGACTAGAGAGGGGGTGGTTGTCTTCAGCCATCTGACGTGACTTACAGACTGTGTCCTAATTCTGTAATTTACACATCTTTCAGACTTTTAGCCTCTAGGAACTTAAGTGATTCCATATTCCTGCTATAAATAAGCTAAAATATGTATTTCACTAAAATAATAAACATAAAATTGTTTCAATTTAAAAAATAGTTAAATTAAATCTGGTTCCTGTAATCTTGTGGATGACTCTACAGCTAGCACTGGGACTATTTCAGGTTCAGTGTTGTTATAACTCTATAAGTGGAATGCTAAACTGGTTTAAAGGCTTGTTTGAGTAAAAGCTCTTCTGTAAAATGTGTTAGAGTGATATAAAAAAAAGAAACCACTCAGCAAATTCAGCATGGTTGTGGGAGCCGGAAAATTCTGGAAAATGTATTTCTCTGTGGTTGTATTGATTTAGTGAAAACATCTGTATTAGTAGCAGAAATAAAGTTTCTTGCAGTCTTCTATTTGGACCTGTTAATGGGTGAGAGAAAACAAATGCACCTCTAAGTGGGGTCTGCAGCTCCTCTAGTGTGGAGCAGTGTGGGCAGGTCTCATGAGGTGAAAGTCAGGTCTCTGCTGGGGACAGTTGTGCTATTTTCCACTCTTTGCTCCCCATATAATAGGACCTTATAAAGGTCCTATTGCAGTGACTGAGGCCCAGGCACCCATGCAGCTTGCCTTCTCCTGGGGAGATGTTAATGTTACGTATTTGGGACAAATCCATCTCTGGGAGTGCAGGGGAGCTTTACCTCAGTTTTGTCTGAAAGTGTGTTGCCAGATATCAACTAGGCATCAATTTGTGCCATCCAAGATCCAATGAAGTGAATGGTCCTGTTGTCTTCCTTGATGTGGCCTCCTTGGTGAGAGAGGGAGTCAAGGTGCTGGATGACCATGAAGGTGAAATGACAACTGGTCTTCTATTTCAGTTCTTGTGCCCCCCAGCTGCAGAAGACCGGAGCTGTGGCATGCCCATAGGTGGCTCATTTCTGAGGTAGTCATCCCATATGCTCTGTACAGCAGAGGGGCACAGGGTGACGTGGATTGCTTTCCTACAGAGCCCTGTACTGGGGGAGGGACAAAGGTCTTGTTTGTAGATTCTTCTCAACTGTGCAGGTTCCAGTGGCCAGATACCACTCTGCTGTTGTTCCTGCCAAAACTGCTGTGCATCAATGGAGCAAACAGTTTTTCAGTGAGAGAGAAAAACAGACTTACCTTGACTGTAAAAGTTGCAAATTCCTCTTTGCATATAATTCAATATGTATTGGCCAGCATGTCTTAAAGTGTATTTAGTATGAAGAAAAAGCCTTAATAGGGTGAGAAAAATGAATACTGGAATTATCTGGGTTTCTCGACGTTTTACTCTTGTTTTTACTACTTGCTTTTGTTTCCTGTTGGAGAATGATCTAGTGGTCTTTCCCTAGTGCATTGGGAAACAACTCCTGAGCATCCAGGAGATTTTCAAGCCCAGTGTGGAACAGTCTCAACATTTAAAGTTTGATGGAAGTTTCATTGTCAGAGGTCTGATACAGTACGAGAGGATGATGCTTTATGTGACTTAGAGGCTGTAGGCCACACAAATTTATCCTGATGTATGTGGAACAGTTCTATACCCATTGCTTAAGTGGAATTAGCAAAGTCACTGTACACTGGGGTAATAAATTGTTCTGTTGTTGCCTTGTTTAAGCAACACCTTTTTGAGTGGTTACAAACAGCAACTGCAAGCAACAAAAAAAGGGAAAATAGAATTTTCTAAGGTATAAGAAGGGACTGGCAGTGGTTCTAGACCTTTTAAATCCTATTGCTTCTCTCTCACTACAGTTGTCTTTTCTTGCCTCCTGGAATGTATGTGACTTTAAAGTCACATTGAATGATTATTCTTTCAATGCTAAAAGCTTTGTATTTTCAGACACTGTCAGTCATGTCTTCACCAGTAAAATGATTTTATTAGGTTGTGGCAAACACTAGGGTATGTTCACTGAATCCAATGGTGTCAAGAGTTAGAATTAATTAGTTCAAGAACAGTCTTTTTTTTTTTAGTAGTTAATATGTATTTTTCTGCCATTGTAGTAGTCTACTACAGTATGCAGTTACAATATTTTTTTGGGGGGGTGGAATAAACTGATTTCTAGATATAATGGTAAAAATTTACATTGTTAAAATGACAATCGGGATCATAGTTACTGGAAATGTGTTATTGGAGAGCCATTCTAAACCCATTTAATTACAGCTATTTTACCAACTAACAGACAAGTAGTCACACTTTGCACATATTAGTGCATTGGGCAGAGAGATGTTTTCTTGTTTCATTTTGGAGTTTATAGTAGTTCTTGAGTGCTACTTGAGCAATAAATGTTGATTAAATAAAAGTGCCTCATTACAGCTATTACATACTGCCACTTTATTTGGTTCATGGTGCTGAACTGTACCCAGGGGATGAGTGCAAGTTGCATCTTGCCACAAGTAGGATATTGCTTTTACTGTGAAGTTGGGGAGGATGTTAGCTCTGTCCCTGAAGACATCTTGTGGTATTGGATAGAAAGCTATTTGGGCTTGTCTGCCCAGGGCAGGTGTGTTCTCTGTTTTCATGTATTTTGTATTCATTTGCTGAATGTTGGCTTTCATTGCATGTTCTGTTGAAACTGGAGTGCCAGGTCTATCTGCAAAGAACATATGGATACGCTCTGCTTCCATCATATTTTGTTTGGCAAGCTAAATAAATCTGTTTAAAGCACGGAAAGATGGCTTTTGCCAAGTATGGCTGGCCGCTGAGTGATGTAGCTGACTCTTAAAAGACAAAACCAATGACCATTGCATGAGAGTTGTATTGTGTGAAGCTACTTTATCACATGAAACTTAATCCATCTTAATGTTGTGCATCAGTTTGGTGGTTTTTGTGTTGTGGGTGTGTTTTGTGTTTTTTTTTTTTCTTTTTTGTGGCTTTTTGTTTGTTTGTTTTTGTTCTTTTTTACTACTTTCATCTTTCTTTGGTCATCCATCCTATTCTGGTGGTGGTGGGATTAGCAGAGAGTTACAGCTGAAATGCTCCCAGCAAGATACTACGCTGCCAGGTGTTGGAGGTCTTGAATATGAGCCCTTGTCTGTGGTTTTTATTCTTCCTTCTTGGAAACCCATTTTCCCAAGATGAGTATCGGGGTGTCACTTGTGGAGTCTGACTGCCTGGGGCTGAGTGCTAAGTTCTGAGCAAGAGATGTCTCTCAGCTCTTCCCCTCTTCCTTCTAGGTGAGTCAAAATTTCAACCCTAGGAGCTAAATAATACTTAATGGCCTAAGATTGAGAGGTGGAGTCACTAATGTTCTCTCAGGGGAGTGGGTGATCTTAGGAAGTTTGATGGCAGCCAAGCCCCACTGCATTTTGGCTTGGTGTGTGCAGCAGGGCCCCACAGCTGTGCCCAGATGTCCAGCTCAGCTGGGCAAAAACACGATTGCCTGTGTTTTCTGACACCTGTCTTCAAAATGTAATACAGGAGATTTGTTTGGTTTGTCACTTCCTGGAATGCTCTTTCTAATGTCTAGAGAAAATACCTCATTCAACTGATAAAGGCTTAAATTTCTGTCTCTGTGGTTGTGGCACAGTGATCTATTATTCAGTGTAGTAAAAAAAATTGTTTAGCCTACATCTTTATCCTTTTATCTCTTCTGTTATGAGAGATTTTTCTAGTTAAACCTGTATGTCATTATGCTGCGTCCTGCTTTTTTCTTTTTTTTTTTTTTATAACTGTGGCGTGCCAGCACAATTCACTTTTCAGTTTCTACAGCACTGCATTTTAAATTCTTTAATTTGAAGTCTTTAAGCTATATCATAATAAGAAACTCCCTATGGAAAATCTTGGAATTAAATACCATTAACTGCCCCCCTCCCCCACCCCCTGCCCCCCAATAGAAGTACTTTTATCTCCATTTATTGTATGCTAGCATTCACTCTTGTCAAGTATATTTTTGCAGTTCTGGTGCAAGTTCACTCATTGACAACTGAAGGTACAGTTTCTAAATGAATTCACTCTTGCAGTTTCCCACTCACTATTAATTTCTCAAGCTGGATTACAACCTACAAGAGCAGCTGTGTGATTCACTGTGGGATCTATTTCCTAGTATTACTAGTGTCTTTTTTCCTTAGTCTATAAAAACTCTGATTATATCTTTGGCTTAAATTTATATAACAGTTTGGTAGTGGTGTTTAGCCTTTTCCTTCAACCCCCCTCCCTTTTATTTCTCTATATAGAGCTTTTGCACCTTTGGAAAAATCTCTTGTCATCATTACAGTAAGTGTGAACACCAATAGTAGCTTTCACTAGAAAAGAGAGAACAATCATCTTAAATATTTGGATAAAAGTAATTTAAAGGGAGCTGCCATTTACATTTTGGAGTTGTATATGGCACAGCTACATGTTACAGGACTTCCCCAGCTTAGTGTCCCATCCTTAATGTTTGCCAATCAGGGTTACATTGAGGAGGATTGTGGGAAGATGACATATTGTGTGTTTTTCTCTGTAGGCTTCTCAAGCTTTTAGCCAGTTGTGTTTCAGTCTTTTGGAGTTAGACATCAATTGTGTGGCATTTTCTTTCATGAGCATGTTCATCTTTCCCCAAACCTGCATGGATGTTGAACATCCATTGCACGCTGCCATGTGAAGAATCACTCTTTTACTGCTTGTTTGGATCCATTAGATTCTACCTTCTTGGCTCTCCCTAACTCCTAAGTCTGGAAAAGATGATGTATAATTAGTGCCCTTTCTGTTTTCCTAGCCATTTCTGGCTTTATAGGCCTCTATTGTGTCCTTCTCCATACCGTCTTTTCTTCTGTAAAGTCTCTTGCTTATTCCATGTCTACTTAGTTTCCTGAAAATGTTTTGAGAGAGTAGTCTGAGTTGGTTTTTCTGGCTTCTATAGAGAAGGTTTGCTTTGCAAACCTGCTGGAGCGCTTGGGTTCAGCAAGTATGTAGACAAAATCTATTTTGTCTTTTCCTTAACATATATTATTATTTATACTGTGAAGTGTTGAAGCTTACAGCTGTCATCAAATACACAGGCTGGAGCACTGTTGTGGTTTAACCCCAGCCAGCAACTAAGCCCACATGCAGCTGCTCCCTCAGTTCCACCTGATGGGATGGAAGAGAGAATCTGACAACTCATGGGCTGAGATAAAGACAGTTCAATAGGCAAAGCAAAAGCTGCACATACAAGCACAGCAAAGCAAGGTATTAATTCACTATTTCCCTTTGTCAGGCAGGAGTTCGGCTATCTCCAGGAAAGGTGACCTCCATCACATGCAGCTTTTACTTGGCAAGACAAACATTATCACTCCAAACATCCCCACCTCCCTCCTTCCCCAAGCTTTATATGCTGAGCATGACACCAGATGTTATGGAATATCCCTTTGGTCAGTTGGGTTGGGCTATCCCAGCTGTGCTACTTCTCAGCTTCTTAGGAACCCACCGCCTACTTGATGGTGTAGTGGTGGGAGAAGCAGGAAAGACCTTGACTCTGTGTGAGTGCTGTTAAGCAGTAACTAAAACATCCTGAGTTATCAACACTGTTTCCAGCACTAATCCAAAACATAGCCTCCTATGAGCAACTGTGAAGAAATTTAACTCTATCCCCACCAAAACCAGCACAAGTGTGGTAATGGGTACTGCCAGAATGGTCTCAAGCAGTGGTTTTTGAGGGAGAACTGGTAAAAAATGCAGTACCATGGAAGGCCTGTCAATCTGATATTGTATCTATATGGAGCAGCTAAAGGTTAAACACAGTCTCCATAACCCTTCTGCTCAAAGCTTTCAGTTTTGCATTCAAAAGCAAGCTGAGGGATTTATGGATGGATTTGAGTGGAATGAATGGGTTTATTTTGAGGTAGTGTGAACACGTGTATGTAATTTTTTTTTCCAGGCTAAATATGTTATTTGGAGATACTGAAAATAGGAACAAGTTGCAAAAGACTGTCTGTGCAACTGTCAGTCAGAGGGCATTAACAGAGGGCACAGTAAAGCACTCATGATCAAAGCTGAAGGCTTTGTCCATTCCCTCTGTCCTGCTGTGACCTTCATGAGAGGGCTGCCCTTTGCATCCCTGCTGGCAGGTGGGGACAAGCAATTTGTCTGCTTATATCACTAAATGGGGAGGTGAGGGGTGGAATAGATGATAAATTTTCATACCATTCTGGCTGTTCTGGGCAATGCCTGTCCTCAGCAAAGCTAGATCTAATGTCTTAGTATGCAGATGATTCAATAGAAAGTGGAAGGGTTGCTTGCAATTGACTAGGTGAGGAGACCTTAGGTTATAAAGAAGCTGAGTTATGCAGGAGACATTTTGTGATGCTGATAATAAGCAGCTCTTGCTTTTCAGTTCTATAGGTGGGTTATTTTGTTTGATACTTCAGATGGTGACAGTTGTAACGAGTGATTGTAAAACTACTTGGATTAAAAAATTGAACGAGGAAATTTTTTTTTGCCTTTGTACACTAGACAGTAATTCCAAGGTCTTTTGAAGGCTTTTATTTTTCTTGGTGAACAGAGGTCTTTGAGCTCTTTTCTGGCCCCTAAAAGTGGCACACATCAACTCCTAACATTTGTTTTGGAAACTTAAGGAAAGATAAGTGCTAAAACAATCCTGATAGCTAAGAAACAAATCGGGTACATACATGGGTCTTAGAAAGTCAGTTCTTACTTAGAGTCAAGCTACTACTGAATTAAGTATCCTCTGACTGTTCTCTAGCTTTATTTTTTATCATTCTTTTAAAGGACCTTGAAATCCTTTGTTAAAGCCATTCTTGCCTATGTCTCTAATATTGCAGGAGAATATCCATGGTGTTACAGTGGACCAACCTTCTCACTGAGTTCTATATTAAAAGAAAACAAACCAAAAATTGACCTATAAGATGAGCAAAAAGCATTGAAGTAATTAATGACTCTACTTATAAAACATGTCTCTAGTACTTTGAGAGTCAGATCTGTCATTGCTGAATGTCTGACAGTTGTAAACAGTAGAAATATTCTCTCTGAATAGTAAACTGATAGTTATGTCTTATACTCAGACCTCCCCCTTTAACCCCTCAAAGATGTTGGATTTTTTTTTTTTTTGTGGGTTTTTTTTTGTGGGTTTGTTGGTTTTTTTTTTCACCTCTCAATTCTTATTTAAAATAACTCAACCTTGGAAACAGACCGAGATTCCTATCAGAGTGAAGCTGTAAGTATAAGCCCTGTCCTAATGTTTTTGCATGAATCCAAGGTATTGAATGTCTTCTGGGGTGCTTTAAGTGATGGTGGAAGGTTATTTTATACAGAAAAGTCTAGACAGTTCTTAGAATCTATTGCACATCTCTTCACCTGCCAAAATTGAGGCGGGAGTTCTGTTGTAGTTACGCTGCAATTCCTCAGAAGGTTTTTTGCAATATGAACAGTAATAAGAGGAGTCTCTCTCCCTGACTCCCTACCCTCAAAATCACTGCTATTATTGTTGCAAATCTTGGGTAACATTCTGCAATTGTTATTTCTATTTCCATCTTCCCTCATTCTCTAACAATTACTAGGTAGGAATTATGTTACCTTTAGTGCACGGTTTTGATATATATGCAAGGAATAGTATAAAGATTTATCACGTGCAATTGAGACACATTGTGCCTTTTAAACACATTTTCACCNTAAGTATTACTTAGCTTAATTTTTTGGAACTGTTTTATGAGTCGTTTTTTCCTCCTCCTTTCCCTCTTGGAAAAGTAGGCGGTTTTTAGTTTGTATATGGTGATTAAACATTTTATTCATATGATGGAAAATTAAATATAGGCTATATATGTGGTTGCAATCTCAACTGTAATGTTTTAAGATTTTTTCCATATGTTTCTTAGTAAAAATAATAACAGCACTAATGTTTGTAAGCTCATCCTAAACCATTAGTGAATGCTTGCCATGAGTGTGTGGGTCTGTCTTCTCTTCTCTGCTTTGCATAGTTTTGGTCACTTAACCTTAAATACATTTCTAGCTGAGGGGCTGTGCCTCTGAGTGTTTTGAATTAACATTTATGTGATTTCTGTAATATTGTCTTTTATGAAATTTGGTCTTACGGTGTGATTGTAAAAGTATTGTTCTAAAAGACTTTTATTAAGAAATATTTATAGAGGTTCANCATGAATAGTTTAGATTTCAGAAGGGATCTTCATTGTGTAAAGGAGATAAATGCCTTTTCCAATGTCACAGTCTTAATTGTATTTTTTCTCTGAAACAGAGAAATCTATTTTCTTGCTTGAATCTGCTAATACTGCATTGGTGAAAATGACCTGGCACATAAAGCATTTTTTCTGATTAATGAAGGCTGTTTTTTATAGTTTTAATTCATTTAAGTTTCTCAAAGTTATCCAGGCTTTTCTACCGGTCAATACCAAATCTATGTGAGGCTCTGAAGTTCACAAAGAAAATATGTGGAAAGAACTGAAATGTTTGAAAGGAGGAAAAAATGAGCAGCTCATTTAAGTTACCAGTGGCATTAGAATGCTGAGGTTTTTAAATTTTACTTAAGTATTACTTAGCTTAATTTTTTGGAACTGTTTTATGAGTCGTTTTTTCCTCCTCCTTTCCCTCTTGGAAAAGTAGGCGGTTTTTAGTTTGTATATGGTGATTAAACATTTTATTCATATGATGGAAAATTAAATATAGGCTATATATGTGGTTGCAATCTCAACTGTAATGTTTTAAGATTTTTTCCATATGTTTCTTAGTAAAAATAATAACAGCACTAATGTTTGTAAGCTCATCCTAAACCATTAGTGAATGCTTGCCATGAGTGTGTGGGTCTGTCTTCTCTTCTCTGCTTTGCATAGTTTTGGTCACTTAACCTTAAATACATTTCTAGCTGAGGGGCTGTGCCTCTGAGTGTTTTGAATTAACATTTATGTGATTTCTGTAATATTGTCTTTTATGAAATTTGGTCTTACGGTGTGATTGTAAAAGTATTGTTCTAAAAGACTTTTATTAAGAAATATTTATAGAGGTTCAAGCTGTGATAGATATTCAAGAACAGGCAAACATGAACTAAAAAAAAAACAAACCAAAAATGCAGACAAGCTGAAAGCCGTAGTTGTCGTTTCTTGGAGGGTTTATATACATTTGTGAGTCTTGTGTTTTAGCTTAGGATGAGAATCTAGAAAGTTTAGTCAATGCACAGAAAGAATAGCAATGCAGAATGGATAGCAATGTGGCATCCATAACACTTAAACTTCATGAAATGCTGAACCTAGTATTTTGTGTTTGTGTGATTTGCAATGGAAACTACGGGATTGCAGTGGCAAATGATGGGAAACAGTGGTCTGCAAGACAGCATTAAAAATTGGGAATGTCAAATATGTGTGCTGTATGTCAGCCTTGGTTGAGAATTTTGTTTTGAGAAAATAAATTGTTGAACAATGANAAGCATTTTTTCTGATTAATGAAGGCTGTTTTTTATAGTTTTAATTCATTTAAGTTTCTCAAAGTTATCCAGGCTTTTCTACCGGTCAATACCAAATCTATGTGAGGCTCTGAAGTTCACAAAGAAAATATGTGGAAAGAACTGAAATGTTTGAAAGGAGGAAAAAATGAGCAGCTCATTTAAGTTACCAGTGGCATTAGAATGCTGAGGTTTTTAAATTTTACTTAAGTATTACTTAGCTTAATTTTTTGGAACTGTTTTATGAGTCGTTTTTTCCTCCTCCTTTCCCTCTTGGAAAAGTAGGCGGTTTTTAGTTTGTATATGGTGATTAAACATTTTATTCATATGATGGAAAATTAAATATAGGCTATATATGTGGTTGCAATCTCAACTGTAATGTTTTAAGATTTTTTCCATATGTTTCTTAGTAAAAATAATAACAGCACTAATGTTTGTAAGCTCATCCTAAACCATTAGTGAATGCTTGCCATGAGTGTGTGGGTCTGTCTTCTCTTCTCTGCTTTGCATAGTTTTGGTCACTTAACCTTAAATACATTTCTAGCTGAGGGGCTGTGCCTCTGAGTGTTTTGAATTAACATTTATGTGATTTCTGTAATATTGTCTTTTATGAAATTTGGTCTTACGGTGTGATTGTAAAAGTATTGTTCTAAAAGACTTTTATTAAGAAATATTTATAGAGGTTCAAGCTGTGATAGATATTCAAGAACAGGCAAACATGAACTAAAAAAAAAACAAACCAAAAATGCAGACAAGCTGAAAGCCGTAGTTGTCGTTTCTTGGAGGGTTTATATACATTTGTGAGTCTTGTGTTTTAGCTTAGGATGAGAATCTAGAAAGTTTAGTCAATGCACAGAAAGAATAGCAATGCAGAATGGATAGCAATGTGGCATCCATAACACTTAAACTTCATGAAATGCTGAACCTAGTATTTTGTGTTTGTGTGATTTGCAATGGAAACTACGGGATTGCAGTGGCAAATGATGGGAAACAGTGGTCTGCAAGACAGCATTAAAAATTGGGAATGTCAAATATGTGTGCTGTATGTCAGCCTTGGTTGAGAATTTTGTTTTGAGAAAATAAATTGTTGAACAATGAAGGCCAGATCTTTTTATTATTTTTCCTGGGAAAAGAGTTTGTAGCCTAAGGGAGAATTTGGTACTTACGGGAAAGAACACTGGGCTCAATTTTCAAAATTTATGCAGCCTTGCCAAGACAGATGGGAAGAAACAAGAGTGCACCCCGAACAACTGTAGCCCTGGGAGACTCTGCTCATCTTGCATGCAGGTTTTCCCATTCATAGCTGTGCTGAAAAATCAGGGTCTGCACACTAGGAGCTCTGAACATGCAGGAGTCAAGCTTGTTCAGCCAGATTTTCATGTACTGCAATAATTAAGCTTCCTCGAGTCATGTAAAGAGGTGACTTAAGTGGCAGGGTGTCTGTCCTTACTACTTTGAGCAAGCACCATAAAGGCGAGTGTTGTGTGTTAGATAAGCCTCTGCCTCGGAGAATCCATAACGTATAGATCCGCTGTGAGCAGACACTGAGGCCACAGCGACTGCTTGCGCTGCTGTTATGAAGCAAATGCTTCATGTGACTCGAGGAAGCCTCCTTGTGATTTGTCTCAGATGTTTTCTTGGCGCTGGGGTGTGCTGGGAGCTCTTGTTTTCCAGGCTGCTACTGCAGATCCCCAAGTGCTGGTTTTCTGGCTCTTGCTTCCTTACAGTTCAGGATGCTGTTTGTATTTCTCATCTGCAACTTTCGACATCCTGCCCATCTCAATGGCTTCCTTCTGAGCCAGTGCTGTGGATAAACATCCTTTATACAGCTGAAGGGTCTGTTTTATTTATTTATTTTAAAAAACCAAACGGTCAAACAATGTAGCTGTTGTGGATGCTACAAAGTAGACGTTGAATTTGTAATCTGTATTTTTTTCCTCATGTCAACTCCTTTTCCATTAGTTTGGTCTATTTCTACAAAACAGATCTAATTGGATCTCTTCCTTTTGTTCTAAGTAATATGTTGTAGTGGAACAGGTCATGAAGAGTACCATATCATCCCTAAAATAACACATCCATCCAAATTTCTCCCCAGATTGCTGTTGCTCACAGGATCTTTCAGAACATGGGAAATTAGCAGTATACACAAGAAAACAGGATTAACACATGAAGTTGAGTTACATAAAATGAAATTAAAACCAGCAATCCTTGCTGTAATAACTGAGGAAAGTTACTGCAGAGGACAGGATTATAGAATCACAATTTCAAGTGAAGATTTGAGGGACAAAATAAACTGTTTTTAAAATACTTCATAGATACAAAAGTGAATTAGATTTTGTATTAGTGTGTGCCATTAATCCTCAGCAAGAGAAAGGAATGGCTGATTCAGGAAACTGCAGGGTCTCATAAATTAAGGGAATAAGGAGACTTGAGCCAAACAATTTTGATTACTTTGCCTTTGATTGTTCCATTTTCCTCTCATCTTTTATATATAAAGTAGATGAGGAACTGTGGGTTTCTGTGGTTTTGTGTGTTTGTTTAACCGGCCTTTGGCCATGATCATTGTTCTTGCCTTTTTTTGGTTTGTTTTTTTTTGTTTGTTTGTTTTGTTTTTGTGTTTTTTGTTTTTTTGGTTTGTTTTTTTTTGGGTTGTTTTTTTTTGTCTGTAGCTATTTTTTATTGGCTTTCCTTTGGTTGCACTTCAGGGTTATTAGTTGCCTTAGTATCTGCATCTGTGTGCCCCCAATAGCTATGCCTATGCAGACACCAAAGGGACATTCTGTACCTGCTGAGTTTGATCCACAAGGAGCAGGAGGGTTGTATATTGACTTAAGATGACCCAAAGATCCCCATAACCTTTGTGCTCTATTTCTATGCCCCTGTGGAACAACTTCAGTTGCACTGCAAATATCTTTTGTAATTTGGCATTGCATATTGTATGGACTGCAGTTTGTGCCTTTTGCAGGGTTTGTTTTGTTTTGGCTGTTTTTTAAAATTATTTCTTTTCCTTCCAATTAGGTAAAAAGGAAAAAGACAGAAATTTGTAATTGCATCCCCTTCTCTCTCTCATGTTTTCATAGGCCTGGATGATTGCCTGCAGCAGTATGTCCATAAATTTGAACGTGAGAAGATAAATGGTGAACAGCTGTTACAGATTTCTCACCAGGACCTCGAAGACTTGGGTATCTCACGGATTGGGCACCAGGAACTGGTTCTAGAGGCTGTGGATCTCCTGTGTGCACTGGTTAGTAAAGTGATGAACAGCCACACAATTTCTTCAAGTGCTCTTCTGGGCGAATAATTTTGTCTAGTCGGGATGAAAACGAGAATACCTGTGTCTCTTCTTTCTGTTACACAGCATGGTGAAAGAAATCAGTAAGAATTTTAATTCTTACAAGCTTTGTGTTAATAGCTCTCTTATTCCTGACAAAACAACAACAAGCAACACTAAGTCATTTGGTTGTGCTTCTAAAGAAAGTTGTCAGAGTAGCATGGTTAGATATTGTGGCTCCTGTTAGTGAACACAGTGATTAAAATGGCTATTGAGTGAATTCTTCAAAGAAGACATAAAATGTACTATTGAAAAGACTACTGCTAATGGTGCTGAGGCATTACTCATTTCATCAGTTGAAATGAGTTTAGGGCAATTCTGTAGTCTACATACAAAGTGGAAAAAATGCTCTTGAAATGAGGCATGTTTTGCTAATTCATTTACAGTTGAGGTAAACACTCATTGGATTCAGATCATAAGCTGTTCCTCTGTTTTACTCCTGATATATAATGATTCAAATACTTCTAAACAAATGCACTATAAAAAAAAGAATTGTTTTGCTAGTGTAGGTTTTATGTAAAGGCCAAAGCTTGGACCCAGTCTTGAAGATGTGTTTGATGTAATGCAGCAAATGAGCACCAGAGGTACCTGTGTTTAAGTGATGGAGAAGGCTGCCCAATGATTCCTCAGGCAGCACTGGCCTGCCTTGCCTTCAATAGGCAAGACTTGCAGCACTAAGCATGCTCTTCTTAAAAATGAGAGTCTTTATTGCCTGTGTGATATGTGCTTTATTTGCTGCAGAGAGGTGCTACAGGGATCATCCCTGTTCTNTGTATTTTTTTCCTCATGTCAACTCCTTTTCCATTAGTTTGGTCTATTTCTACAAAACAGATCTAATTGGATCTCTTCCTTTTGTTCTAAGTAATATGTTGTAGTGGAACAGGTCATGAAGAGTACCATATCATCCCTAAAATAACACATCCATCCAAATTTCTCCCCAGATTGCTGTTGCTCACAGGATCTTTCAGAACATGGGAAATTAGCAGTATACACAAGAAAACAGGATTAACACATGAAGTTGAGTTACATAAAATGAAATTAAAACCAGCAATCCTTGCTGTAATAACTGAGGAAAGTTACTGCAGAGGACAGGATTATAGAATCACAATTTCAAGTGAAGATTTGAGGGACAAAATAAACTGTTTTTAAAATACTTCATAGATACAAAAGTGAATTAGATTTTGTATTAGTGTGTGCCATTAATCCTCAGCAAGAGAAAGGAATGGCTGATTCAGGAAACTGCAGGGTCTCATAAATTAAGGGAATAAGGAGACTTGAGCCAAACAATTTTGATTACTTTGCCTTTGATTGTTCCATTTTCCTCTCATCTTTTATATATAAAGTAGATGAGGAACTGTGGGTTTCTGTGGTTTTGTGTGTTTGTTTAACCGGCCTTTGGCCATGATCATTGTTCTTGCCTTTTTTTGGTTTGTTTTTTTTTGTTTGTTTGTTTTGTTTTTGTGTTTTTTGTTTTTTTGGTTTGTTTTTTTTTGGGTTGTTTTTTTTTGTCTGTAGCTATTTTTTATTGGCTTTCCTTTGGTTGCACTTCAGGGTTTTTAGTTGCCTTAGTATCTGCATCTGTGTGCCCCCAATAGCTATGCCTATGCAGACACCAAAGGGACATTCTGTACCTGCTGAGTTTGATCCACAAGGAGCAGGAGGGTTGTATATTGACTTAAGATGACCCAAAGATCCCCATAACCTTTGTGCTCTATTTCTATGCCCCTGTGGAACAACTTCAGTTGCACTGCAAATATCTTTTGTAATTTGGCATTGCATATTGTATGGACTGCAGTTTGTGCCTTTTGCAGGGTTTGTTTTGTTTTGGCTGTTTTTTAAAATTATTTCTTTTCCTTCCAATTAGGTAAAAAGGAAAAAGACAGAAATTTGTAATTGCATCCCCTTCTCTCTCTCATGTTTTCATAGGCCTGGATGATTGCCTGCAGCAGTATGTCCATAAATTTGAACGTGAGAAGATAAATGGTGAACAGCTGTTACAGATTTCTCACCAGGACCTCGAAGACTTGGGTATCTCACGGATTGGGCACCAGGAACTGGTTCTAGAGGCTGTGGATCTCCTGTGTGCACTGGTTAGTAAAGTGATGAACAGCCACACAATTTCTTCAAGTGCTCTTCTGGGCGAATAATTTTGTCTAGTCGGGATGAAAACGAGAATACCTGTGTCTCTTCTTTCTGTTACACAGCATGGTGAAAGAAATCAGTAAGAATTTTAATTCTTACAAGCTTTGTGTTAATAGCTCTCTTATTCCTGACAAAACAACAACAAGCAACACTAAGTCATTTGGTTGTGCTTCTAAAGAAAGTTGTCAGAGTAGCATGGTTAGATATTGTGGCTCCTGTTAGTGAACACAGTGATTAAAATGGCTATTGAGTGAATTCTTCAAAGAAGACATAAAATGTACTATTGAAAAGACTACTGCTAATGGTGCTGAGGCATTACTCATTTCATCAGTTGAAATGAGTTTAGGGCAATTCTGTAGTCTACATACAAAGTGGAAAAAATGCTCTTGAAATGAGGCATGTTTTGCTAATTCATTTACAGTTGAGGTAAACACTCATTGGATTCAGATCATAAGCTGTTCCTCTGTTTTACTCCTGATATATAATGATTCAAATACTTCTAAACAAATGCACTATAAAAAAAAGAATTGTTTTGCTAGTGTAGGTTTTATGTAAAGGCCAAAGCTTGGACCCAGTCTTGAAGATGTGTTTGATGTAATGCAGCAAATGAGCACCAGAGGTACCTGTGTTTAAGTGATGGAGAAGGCTGCCCAATGATTCCTCAGGCAGCACTGGCCTGCCTTGCCTTCAATAGGCAAGACTTGCAGCACTAAGCATGCTCTTCTTAAAAATGAGAGTCTTTATTGCCTGTGTGATATGTGCTTTATTTGCTGCAGAGAGGTGCTACAGGGATCATCCCTGTTCTGTAACCAGGAACTAATTGGATAACCCTCATTGAAAGAAGTCTGTGTAATGAAATAACTTAATACAGTTCAAACTTCCCAAACAGTTGCTCTTACATTTGAAAAAATGTTTTATTTCCCCTTCAGTATTTGAACTATCAAACTGTTTTCAACATTTTAAGTTGAAAAATCTAATGGAGTGTGTAATTAGCTTGAAAGGCAGTTCATGTTGTGGAATGGATAATCTGTCGGGCAAGTGAAGAGAACTAGTGAGTTAATAAATGTACTGTGTACTGTATGCAGTCCTGACTGAAGTAATGGATGTGGCAGCCCCTAAAGGCACTCTTTTCTTCTTTTTAAAATATTAGAATAAAATGAACAAAGCTGGAAAACCGCCAGAACCTAAAGCTGTGTTTTATCTCCTACAATTTCCTCCTAATTTCCTTTGTAGACAAAAGTTTTGACCTCAGACTCATTTCTGGAAATCCTTTGTGAAATGCAGCTCAAGTTAATGCATTAAGCAGAGTTCACTTAGTGCAGCTGAAATGTCCTTTTTCTCTTTTAAGAGGAGGCACAAGAATTCTTGTGTTTTAGGTATGCCCTTTGTCACCTTTTTGATTCACAGATTCACAGAAATTAGGGGCTGGAAGGGACCTAGAAGATCATCTAGTCCAACCCCCCTGCCTGAGCAGGATCACCTAGACCAAGTCGCCCAGGAACAGATCCAGGCGGGTCTTAAGTGTCTCCAGAGATGGAGACTCCACAACCCCCCTGGGCAGCCTGGTCCAGAGCTCTGACACCCTCACTGAGAAAAAGTTCTTTCTTGTGTTGACCCTAAANATGACCCTTCCATTGAATTTTTGGGATTGCTGTATAAAATCACCATTGATTTTTATTTCCGATGGGATGTTTTAAGTTCTAGAGAGTCCTTTTTTTACTTTGTCAACTCTTCCTTTTGCGTGTGAGGATAAAGGTTTTCTTATTTCACTTGCATTAGTTCTTTGACAGCAAATATACTTTTTTTTTCTTTTAGATTTTTGTAGGGATAGAACCCTCTTTGTCATCTGCACTACCAAGCTGAAAATATATCTGCAAGTTATACTGTTATAGCAGTAAGCAAATTCTAGAGCCAGTATAGCACAAAGATAAATTAATGCATCTTTGTTGCTTTGGCAGTGTTTCCTCATCTCATAGCAGTGGCTGAACGTGCAAGAAAGCTGTAGCTGAACAGTCAGAGTGTGGACAGGGATAAAAAGTGGAGGCTTCCTGTGAGCACAAATCCTAGTTGCTCTTGAGCTGGTCTAAATAGATCTTTCTGAACAGGTGTTGAAGACTTGCTTAAGGAGTGTAGAGGACATATAAAATAAACTGAATTCCCATGGGGGGTGTGTTGTTTGGGGGGGAAATCAATTTGAGTGCATCCATCTTTTGTCCATGGCAGTATTTGCTTGAGGGAGGAAAGGGTTATGGGAGGAAGACATTTCTTAGTTGAAGTATTTGGAGGAGGGGTGGAATAAACATACTTTTATGGTTTTCAAACTTGTGCAAAGCCACAAAAAGCAGGGGCAGGGATCCTTTTCTTAGCCAAATAACTGGGCCGAAAGTCAGCTAGAGTGGTGGTGAATACTTATCATAGAATCATAAAGCTGGAAAAACCTTCAGGATCATCAAGTCCAACCTTGTACCTACTGCTTCCATGGTCACTACACCATGCACTGAAGCTCCATATAGCCTGAGAAGTAGGCTTGCCTGTTTGGGCTTAATAAATACAAAAAATAACAAGCATTAAGAAGAAAGGTTGTGCAAATATTTTAACTTTTCATGTGTTCTTTGGTTAAATTTTTGAATTTTTACATATGTACTGTAAATATAACCTGTTTGGTTCTCACTCAAACCAGGACAGTGCTCTTGTGCTTGTGTGTGCTCCCTTGTGCACGTGTGTACACTGCCTTGTGCTCCAGCCCTGCCCGTGGCTCTCAGGTTAATAAGTAACAACCTGGTGATGTTTGACATAGTGTTCTTGACCGCTGGCTTCAGCCTATGTTTTGATGAAAGCAACTTTCATGCCTTATATTTTCCTATCACAATTTGAATGTGTTTTTGTTCACGAGTGGCATCTAAATCTGTTAAATACTGTAGGCTCGGTCTTACAGAAATATTAAAAAAAAAGAAAAAAAAAAAAGCTGCCTGGAAAGGTTTGCATTTTAACTGTGTGCCACTGTGAAGGCTGTTTGGTGTGTTGCTACACTATCAACATTCCTATCTGTCTTGAACTAGGGCTACAGCTCCATCATAAGTTAAATTAATCCGAGTCAGCTGCTGCCTCAACCCCCTCCTGTCCTCTGATTAGTAGCCTTTTGTGCTTGCACTCACCTGACCTTGAGGTGAGCTGCTTTAGGCTGCCAAACCAGCTGACTGCACACTACAGTATATATAAAAAAAAGAGAATCTATTTCTATTTATTTAATGGTTTTGTTCCTCAGACCAGCCCTGCCAGCTGACTGGATACTGCAAGTGAAGGTGCAGAAGAATAGTAGAAATAGGTAGTTCTGTGTGAGGTGTCAGTTTGGATAGAAATATTGCTATATCTGGTGAAGGGACATAATGTTTTCTGTGTATTAGAGCAAACAGGTGAGGGGATTGGCTTGCATCTGGAGCAGAGGTGGTTTGGGTTGTGATGACCTTTTGTTCTGGTACATAATTGGAGAATTTGGTTGCCTGCATTGAAGAGCTGTGTTCCCTGTTGTGCTGGATAGGCACAGTGCTTAGCCACAACTCTTCCAGAGAACAGGCTGCTCTAGTCATCTGAGGTATCCCATAGAGTCTCTGGGGGAAGTTATAGGAAAGCAAAATGCAGTGTCTGGAGAGCTTGGCTGTTGTGCTCTTGACAAGCTGTTTGGGACACCAGTTGCAGTCATAAGCTGAAGCCTCTGTATCTCCAGAGGTAACACCTGTGTTGTGAAGTCCACCTCTAAATGGAGAAATACTTGACAGAATTATTTAAAAATTAGCTGAACTGGAAAAGCCACACCAGACTGACCTGTATAAATAAGGTGAAAAAGATGTGATAAGGAGCATGTGAATGTTTTGGAGTCAAAGCCAGAATCTGACCTGGTATATTTACATGTGTCCTCTTAAATGCTGAGACCATTTCTAATTGCAGGCACATGCATATCATGGGCACAATTTTGGAATCCGAATCACAGAAAGAATGACCTGGAGATCTGGAGATACTTAAATATGTGTTCAAGTTCTGACCAGAGTGGTTAGGTAGTTATACCACTGTGCAGGTGGAAAAAAAAAAACAACCCCCCAAAAAAACCCCTTTTGTTTTTTCTGTCACTTTATGGCAGCATGTTGCAGAATGTCCTCCAATTCCTCTGTTAAAAGAGGAGAATTCTGGCACATGACTATTTTCAAATTCTTGTGGTCATAGGAACTTACCCCACATCCAGATCTACTGGTGAAAATGCATTCCTCCAAAAATGGACTAATATGCAGTGTCCTGTGAGGAGGAGATAACTAACTGCAAGAAATGCATCTGAGTGATGATCTTGGTTTTTGGTTTAACTTTTTTGCTGTTAAAATTAACAGTTCACACGAGAGTCCTTGAGGAGGAGCAACACACTTTAGTAATTTAGACTAAGTAGGATCTTATCCATAGCAGGTAGTAAGTATTTTAAACATAGCTGAGTGGCTGAAACCCCTTCTTACACTGGTGGGTTTATCTAGGGCAAAGGCTCTGTTTAAAGAAATAAATTACTTAAAACTGGCTAGAATATCTGAGATTATGGGGTGGTTGATGGTAAAGGGAATAGAGCCACAAGCCAGCAGTGTGTGAAGTAGTCAGCAGCAGCCTGGCCAGGAGAGGGAGGGAAGAGATGATTACCTTGTAGTTGCTAGTTTATGTATGTCCCCTGCCCTCAGGCACAGGAAAGATGTGGACAAATTACAGCAAGCTCAATGGAGGGGCTACCAGGTTGGTTGGTTCTGGAGTACTTCTGAGGAGAGGCTGAGGGACTGGGATTTGTTCACTATGGGGGAGAGATGGCTGCAGGGAGACCTAAGAGCAAATCTCCAGCATTTACTGTGGTGAGGAATGTGCTTGGCAGTATGACAGAGCTGGGCTGTTCATGATGGTGCAAGGCAAGAGGAAGAAGTCTCTGACTTTGGGCAAAAGCTGAAACAAGGTGGTCAGCCTGGGTGTACAAATACACTTTCTCACCCTGAAGGCAGTCAGATAGTGGATCAGGTTGCCCCAAAAGAGTTCAGTCTCTCTCCTTGGAAATTTTCAAGACCACACTGTATAAAACCCTGAGTAGGCTGATCTGAGCTCACAGTTGAATCTGCTGTAAGCAGGAGTTTGGATTGTGATCTCTTGAGCAAGTTTCCAGCCTAGGTGATGCTGTAATCCTGAGTGGAGGCAGGAAACTTGGAATTTAATGGAATTAAGATTTGATCTAGTTGCTTGAGCTTATGGGGGAAAGGAGAGAGTAGATAGATACAGCAGCAAAAGAACTGAAGAAGTCAGGAGTTTTTGTGTTTTTGCATGTGGGGTGCAGCATTGTTTGTTTGTATTAAGAAAAGCAGGAATTTTCACTCTCAAACAGCTGAGTAGAGACTTTCACAAGATGCCCACAGAGGTTTTGCAAGATAAGATAATTCAAAAGCAAAGATACTGCACAGTGTATTTCCATGTAATTCACACATTTGCACACTGACAGCAAAAAGAAGAAAATCTTGATTACTATATTGGGTTACCTTCAGAACAAAATGTAGCNCAGAAGGCCTTTAGTGGACAAACTTAATTCAGGCTATCTACTCTCACATTTCCACTTTTGCTAGAACTAGTGAAACTGTTAACGTGGCATCCAAACTGGTGTTTATAAAAGTAGGAGTCTTACTTAGGTCAGTTTCTCATGCATGTGACTTCCTCCTCTCCTCTTTCCATTTTCTGTATTACTTGTCATTGGCAGGTCTCCTTCTGAACTTCTGCTGAAATCATGGCCTTAGCTCTGCAATTTGGAAACTGAGCAGCAAGAGAGATGCTCCCTCTGCTTGTGATGTGTTTTGTTTTGGGTTGGGTTGGGTCGTTATGTCTCTTTTTGGTTGGTCGTTTTTATTTTCTTATTCTTTTTCTTTTATTTTGTCAAGAGCCAGATTATTTATTTTTTTTGGTGACAGCTGCAGTGGAAGCAAATATGCAACAGAGCTGGGTGGGTGCTGTCAGGGATGTTTTCTGTGATAACAGATGAACATAAATTCTCAAGCCCCTTGCCATCTTTCCTCAGAAGGAAGGTTAGGAGAAGAGCTGCACAGGGCTTAGAAGCAAGGAGCACTTATCCTTCAGTATCCCTGCTTTCCAGCCAGGACTTGATTCTGTATTCAATTAGTCACATTAACAGCTTGTGCCTCTCACCGGGTCCTCCCTTCCCACCCTGTTGCTGGAAGCTTGNGGATGTTTTCTGTGATAACAGATGAACATAAATTCTCAAGCCCCTTGCCATCTTTCCTCAGAAGGAAGGTTAGGAGAAGAGCTGCACAGGGCTTAGAAGCAAGGAGCACTTATCCTTCAGTATCCCTGCTTTCCAGCCAGGACTTGATTCTGTATTCAATTAGTCACATTAACAGCTTGTGCCTCTCACCGGGTCCTCCCTTCCCACCCTGTTGCTGGAAGCTTGCCCTATATTTCTGCAATTTACCATTAGCAAGGTGGCTTGTTTATTCATTTCCAAACCTGCTGGGGCTACTTCTTACCCNGAAATGCATCTGAGTGATGATCTTGGTTTTTGGTTTAACTTTTTTGCTGTTAAAATTAACAGTTCACACGAGAGTCCTTGAGGAGGAGCAACACACTTTAGTAATTTAGACTAAGTAGGATCTTATCCATAGCAGGTAGTAAGTATTTTAAACATAGCTGAGTGGCTGAAACCCCTTCTTACACTGGTGGGTTTATCTAGGGCAAAGGCTCTGTTTAAAGAAATAAATTACTTAAAACTGGCTAGAATATCTGAGATTATGGGGTGGTTGATGGTAAAGGGAATAGAGCCACAAGCCAGCAGTGTGTGAAGTAGTCAGCAGCAGCCTGGCCAGGAGAGGGAGGGAAGAGATGATTACCTTGTAGTTGCTAGTTTATGTATGTCCCCTGCCCTCAGGCACAGGAAAGATGTGGACAAATTACAGCAAGCTCAATGGAGGGGCTACCAGGTTGGTTGGTTCTGGAGTACTTCTGAGGAGAGGCTGAGGGACTGGGATTTGTTCACTATGGGGGAGAGATGGCTGCAGGGAGACCTAAGAGCAAATCTCCAGCATTTACTGTGGTGAGGAATGTGCTTGGCAGTATGACAGAGCTGGGCTGTTCATGATGGTGCAAGGCAAGAGGAAGAAGTCTCTGACTTTGGGCAAAAGCTGAAACAAGGTGGTCAGCCTGGGTGTACAAATACACTTTCTCACCCTGAAGGCAGTCAGATAGTGGATCAGGTTGCCCCAAAAGAGTTCAGTCTCTCTCCTTGGAAATTTTCAAGACCACACTGTATAAAACCCTGAGTAGGCTGATCTGAGCTCACAGTTGAATCTGCTGTAAGCAGGAGTTTGGATTGTGATCTCTTGAGCAAGTTTCCAGCCTAGGTGATGCTGTAATCCTGAGTGGAGGCAGGAAACTTGGAATTTAATGGAATTAAGATTTGATCTAGTTGCTTGAGCTTATGGGGGAAAGGAGAGAGTAGATAGATACAGCAGCAAAAGAACTGAAGAAGTCAGGAGTTTTTGTGTTTTTGCATGTGGGGTGCAGCATTGTTTGTTTGTATTAAGAAAAGCAGGAATTTTCACTCTCAAACAGCTGAGTAGAGACTTTCACAAGATGCCCACAGAGGTTTTGCAAGATAAGATAATTCAAAAGCAAAGATACTGCACAGTGTATTTCCATGTAATTCACACATTTGCACACTGACAGCAAAAAGAAGAAAATCTTGATTACTATATTGGGTTACCTTCAGAACAAAATGTAGCATTTCTGTGTTTGGAATGAAATGATCAATGTGTTGCTTAAAATAATTGGGTTTTAATCTTACAAAACAATCCCTTTACTCCAACTACATTTTAAAGATAAATGACATCTTGATAGGACATTGGGACTTCGTTCTGATTTGAAGTCTCCTCAGATCTCATTTATGTCAGAAACAGAGGGGGTTTGGCACTCACAAAGGAATTTTGTATTGGCTGTGGTGATCTAGAAAAATCTTAGAAGGCATTTTTTTCCAAAAACTAGAAAACATTGGAAAAATCCTCAAAGCTTTCATCCCATATGAGTTTAACTTCTGGGATAATAAATAGGAGGACACAATAGGAAGATTGATCAAACTTAATTTTCCTTGCAGAACTATGGCCTTGAAACAGACAATATGAAGAACCTGGTTCTTAAGCTGCGAGCATCATCAAACAATCTGCAAAATTACATCAGCAGCCGTAGGAAAAGTTCCAGTTATGATGGAAATACCTCTCGCAAACCCCCCAATGAATTCCTGACTTCTGTGGTAGAGCTTATTGGTGCTGCTAAAGCCTTGCTTGCATGGTTGGACAGGTAAGAATAAAATCTTTATATTTTAATTTACTGCTGTAATTAATTGCTTCGCCCTTGTAGGGCAGTTTATGGCTACTTCTGTGTAAAGATCATTTTGATCTCCCTCACCCCTTTTTTGGTATTGCCAGAAGGCCTTTAGTGGACAAACTTAATTCAGGCTATCTACTCTCACATTTCCACTTTTGCTAGAACTAGTGAAACTGTTAACGTGGCATCCAAACTGGTGTTTATAAAAGTAGGAGTCTTACTTAGGTCAGTTTCTCATGCATGTGACTTCCTCCTCTCCTCTTTCCATTTTCTGTATTACTTGTCATTGGCAGGTCTCCTTCTGAACTTCTGCTGAAATCATGGCCTTAGCTCTGCAATTTGGAAACTGAGCAGCAAGAGAGATGCTCCCTCTGCTTGTGATGTGTTTTGTTTTGGGTTGGGTTGGGTCGTTATGTCTCTTTTTGGTTGGTCGTTTTTATTTTCTTATTCTTTTTCTTTTATTTTGTCAAGAGCCAGATTATTTATTTTTTTTGGTGACAGCTGCAGTGGAAGCAAATATGCAACAGAGCTGGGTGGGTGCTGTCAGGGATGTTTTCTGTGATAACAGATGAACATAAATTCTCAAGCCCCTTGCCATCTTTCCTCAGAAGGAAGGTTAGGAGAAGAGCTGCACAGGGCTTAGAAGCAAGGAGCACTTATCCTTCAGTATCCCTGCTTTCCAGCCAGGACTTGATTCTGTATTCAATTAGTCACATTAACAGCTTGTGCCTCTCACCGGGTCCTCCCTTCCCACCCTGTTGCTGGAAGCTTGCCCTATATTTCTGCAATTTACCATTAGCAAGGTGGCTTGTTTATTCATTTCCAAACCTGCTGGGGCTACTTCTTACCCACCCTTCTATCTCTTTCAGCTGTCTGGAGGGTCTGAGATGAGACTGTAGGCTCTAAAGCTGCCTTATCTATAACAATGCTTCTATAAAATTGAACCTCCCTGTACCTCTCTGGGCAAAATGTGAAAATCCATTTTTCCTCTTTTAGAGATTTATTTTTTTTTCTTTTCCTCCAATCTGAGTTTAGTAGTCAAAGACTTGGAACTTAGGAATATCCTGACTGGCAAACAAAAAGATGTGATTTTTACAACGCATGCAGCCAAGAGAAAAAAACTTTAAATACTGGAAAATCAAATCTTTCTTCTGATACTGCTCTCAACTTGCTTAGCACAGGGCTAGACAGCCACCAGTTGTGGTGCAAGGACAGAGGAAGAATGTGCAGTCACAAATATATTGTACAACTGTATCCTCATGCTTGTGTGGTTGTTAGAGTTGCAGCTCTTGCTCTCATGCGCTCGTCATCACTGCTGAAGTAGGATGGGAAGGCAGTTTAAAGGGAATTTTTCTCTTGTTGCAGGACACCATTTACAGGTATCGCTGACTTTTCATCAATGAAGAACAGAATCATTCAGCTCTGCTTGGATCTCACTACTACTGTTCAGAAGGTCAGCTGATTTCTCTTCCTCTTGGCTTTCTAAAAGGGAAGGAAGCAGGGTGTTAGGAGAAGTAATGTGCTCGCTGTGTGCAGAGTGATAATTGGAAGGCAGATCTATAAATGAGAGCTTACTTGAAACTGTGAAAGTCCATGAAGGTCAGTTTTGGTTGTTCATTTTTCTGAGCTGTTGTTTTTTGTTGTTTTTCTCCATTTGATTTCCAGGTTTGCTATTGCTAACTTTAAGTGATTATGGTTTAAAAAAATACTGATGTTTCCTTGAGCTTTAAAGGAAAGAGGGTTAGTTTTTGAAATAACTGATGTGAATTTGAAGATTTTCAGGTTTCAAACAGTTATCAGTGCTACCTCTAAACAAAAATATGACTATTGGTTGTTATACCCGTTTTTGCAGACTCCTTAGGTCTTGTCACATACAGTATTTTAACCATCAGATAGAAAATGCTGCATGTGACAGGAGTTCCCACCTTGAAGATAGAGATCCCACTAGCCAGACTTCTTCTGCCAGTACCTTGAGACTGATGTTTTCTTTCAATACTTCGTATTTATCAGCTGTATGAGGAACACTTGTCTTAGTAATAGCTAAAAGGGCTTGTAGCAACTGAGGTAATCTTGGCAAATGACATCAATTCACTCTCTTGAGTAATACTGCCTGTCTTTGAAGCTGTTCAGACAGCATGCCACTGCTTTGGCTGTGAAGCACTGTGTGCACACTTCAGTTCCTG
>VYZU01043341.1:0-91835 GCA_013401355.1 Ceyx cyanopectus
TAATTTTTGAGAGGTTTTTGGTGCCTCCTCATCTTCAAGACCAAGGCAAGAAACATTTTTATGCAAGAAAGGAGATGTGATTCTGCCTGCCTTGAAGCACACACAGAGCCCCAACACTTCTATGCACTTGTGGTATAATCTGAGAAGGTAATTGAGAATTTTGGTGGAATAGTTGCCCTGAAGTTGCCCCTTTTCTGATGACTGCAGTAAAATCCAACACAACCATGTCCATTATTTTTTCCAGTGCTCCAGGGAGCCTTTCATTAAGACTTTCACCAGCTCTGCTAGGAAGGTGCTCAAGCAGTGATGGCAAAAATCATAGTGATGGTGACTGAGTTGGCTCCCTTTCTATATTGGCTTTTTCACAGAAAAGATCCAAAAAAACCTGTCAGAAATTTCAAGTGTTCAGCTGCCTCTCTGACCCTCACTTGCCTAGTTAATCTAGAGACATCAAGGGAGAGAAAGATAACTTGAAATTTGAGTTGCTTTGCTTTGAGCTGTACTCTGTAGGAAACTTCACAGATTTCCAGCAGTACCACACAGTCCCAGCTCCCATTCACCAAAATAAAATGCTGCCAGAGAAGTGGGAATATATTAAATTTTGTAACACAGGACTTCTATGGAGACTGAACATGCTGTTTTATAAGGTGTCTGTCTTCATGGGCACTGGCCTCTGTCTGAATAACTAAGAACTGACACTTCAGGAGTCTGTGCTGAGGTCTATATCAATGATACACACCCATTTTGTGGCTTCAGAACAGTGTTTAATTGAATGAGGCTTGATATCAAAGAGTGAGTGCTAGAAAAAGTAGAGAATGTTTGTAAATGTAATAAAAAATGTAATTTAAAGACCACTACAATGCTTTTCTACATGGAGCAAAATTAAGAGAACACTAGGTAGGTATTGTTATTGTTGTTACTAACTTTGGGATGTTTGTTTTGTGGCTATAATGCTCTTTCTACTGTGTGTAATATACACATTGTTTTTCAGGTGGTTTCTGCTGTACAGGCTAAGGGAGTCAAAGTCAGCAAAGATCAGGATGCAGACAAAGAAAATAAGAGTGAAAAGGTATTTATTTTATTCAATGCTATACATGAGTTTTACCCAATCAAATGATACAACACTGTGCATTCTAATGCTGTGATAACCACCCTCCCCCCAAAGTCTGAAATGAAATGTGTTCTGTTGAAATCTTTGATTCAAGTAATTTTGGCCAAATTTCTGCCAAATAGAAGGCACGTTTTTGACAAATGTTCTGTGAGTCTCCCCTGGGTGCTGCAACCCTGTGCTTACTGCAGCTCTTCACTGGAATCACTCTGGAAGTACCAGCTTTGCTCCACGTGCCAGCAAATTGATTCTCTTTGTTCAGTAGTAACAGAGAAATAATAACATGTACACCAGTGGTATCCTTAATGTGAGGCTGGCTGAAACTCAGTGAAATCATGTTATAGGATAATTAAATCTGCTAAGTCTCCTACATTTCCCATGGCTGTGTAAAACAAGGAAATGACCAAGTGATCTGGAACTGGCCAGCTAATTGTGAAGCAATTACTTGCACAGTAACTTTTGGGCAACTTCACAGCAGATTGAAAGGAGAAAAAAAAAAACCAACCAAACCTGTTTGGGCCAAACCAATGGGTTTGCTTTAATAGTAAAACAGTAAGGGACAAATTTAATTTCTCATTCCAGCCAGATTACTCTACTGGCCTAGGTGTTTTCCTGTGGGAACTGCTGACTGATGAGTGTAGGTTGGGTACTTGGAGGGTGCCAGAACTGCAGGAGCAGAGACAGAATTAGTGCAGACAATAACTTTTGCCCAGTGCAGCTTAAGGTGCCAACTACAAATGCAATGAACTTCTATTTTGACCTTACTCAGTAGTCTGGTGTGTGGTGGGTAACTGAGAAGTCCCTCTTGCCTGCAAAAGTTTTTGTAAGACTTATTTCAGATCCTGTCAGAAACAGAAGCTACGAGGCTCAGGTTAGTCAAAAAAAAATCAAGATGTTGAAGTTGAGCTTTCATGCCAGTGGATAATGCTTCTAATGAGGCACTTACAGGCCCCTTTTATTCATTTTGTTACCTATATTACTCATCTCCAAAGCTCTCATCCTCTTGCAATGTGCTGTCTTTAATCTCTAGGACTCCAGCGTGTCACATTCTATAGCATGCAGAGGTTAAAGAGGGAGCTGAGTCTTTTCTAAACCTTTTTCATCTATTGGTGCTGTAAACTGGTGGGTGGAATATAGAAGAGCTTCAGTGCATAAATATGGAGCTCCCTTTTAGCTTTGAATGTGGATTCACAAAGCAGTCACACTGTGCTGGAGTCAGCTCATCTCTGAGCTGGAAGGAGTTGCTGTTAGTGGCTTTACTAGTTCCTGGCCCTGTGGGGGAATCAATGATATTTCTACTCCTGTCTTCAAAGTGTCACAAAAGAATTGGGTTTGAAAACAGCCACATCCATCTGGAAAATCTGTCTTTTCCTGTATGATGAATTATCTTTTCAATACTGAAGGTTTTTTCTTGATTTGTTGGTGTTTATCCTCCTCTATTGATCCGTTCGTTTAAAAACGAGCACTTGAAGTAATTTGTTTAAAAACCACTTAAAACAATTGAGCTTCTTGTGGACAAACCAGAAATTAACACTCTTTTGCTAGATGACTGTGAACTGCACTGGTTTTTGCCTCTGTGCTGGAAAGAGCTGTGGTGATAGAAAATCACAGTGTAATGGAGAACTCTGGCACCATTTACTCATCTGGCTTTTCATCAGGTCAGGAGGGATGAGAGAACCTTGTCCTTCTGAGCTCTAGCAAAGTGCTGGATAAGCTTAGGTGCCTTGTGTAATTTCCCAGACTTTCTAACAAGTGTTTGAGGCCTTAAAAAGCCAAAGGGTCAACATTTAAACTCTGAGTCATTACTAAATTATAGTAATGCTACTGATTTGTTACAGGCAGCTGAAAGTGGGGCTGCAGGTTTCCCATCTTTACCTGCCTGGTAACGTGAGTCCTCATGCCTCCTGAATCTTCTAGATTTTCCACAGTTCTACCTCTGCTGGCCTCAAGCAAAAAGTGGGAGGCATATTTAGTGTATCATATGCTTTGGGGAAGCAGCTGTCATGTTTCCAAGTGCTCTTATTATACTCTCTTACTACTATTGGAGTGAATTAATTTCATTTATTATTGTTAGGCTGTCTTCAGTGCAGCACTTTCTTGTAATGTGTTTTAAATGGATGGGATGATGCATATCTTATGTCATAAAATTTTCCATGTAGCTTGCATTACAGTTTGCTACTTCGAATGTCCTCTGCAAATGCAGGCTCAAGATTTAACAAATCCATATGCAGCTTCAGCTTGCATTGTACCCAGTGATGTATTTTATTCTGAGTTTGATGTTGGGGTGTTGAGTCGTATTTCTCAGCTACAGAAGAAATTAATTATGGGCATTCTGGCTTCTCTAATGGCAGCTCGTACTCGGCGTTCCCTTCCTAAGTGCATCCTGCTATTAGGAGTGGGGTTGCATGGGATGAAGTTGAATGTAATTGAGTGAAATCATGTAGCAAACGAAGGCAGGATCCAGTTCCTTGGAGCTATAAAAACAGTTGCTCAGAGGAGCAAGAGCCTTCAGTAGGTGCAGAGCCCTTTGCCTGCGATGCGCCGCTACATGCATCATTACAGGAGCTGCCTGTATTTATGTGAGGTAATAGAATTCTCTTGTAAGGTATCAGTCAAAAGCTTTTGTTCAATTTAAGCCAAAATACAGAAGAACTGTTCTGGTTAAACATTTGTAGGTGCACTAAGCAGATCGAGCTGTAAATTTGTATTTACAAGTTTGACTTTTAGCAGTACCAACAGCTCTGTTGTTGGGCCTCTAATGAGAAGTGGGGTATAACTGAATGTTGATTTTTAACTCTTGATCAGTGTGCACCCTTTCATGGTTATGATGATACACAATTATTTAGTCAACAGGTAAATGTGTGTGCACAATGGTAATTTCATGTTTCGATCTTCAGTTATTTCCTGGTCTGGTTTCTTGCATAAAAAGCCTGTGCTGCAGAATTCAGCGTTGTCATTAGTGCTGGGTATGTGTTTTTTCTTGTGTGTGGAGGTTACAAAATACCTGACTGTTTGCCTTTGAATCCATTAGAGAAAATATGGGGCTCCACCTCCAATGAAATTGCCACCTCCTTATAGAGCTCTGGAAAGACTGCACGCGGAGGAAGCGAGCGTGGATGAAGAAGAGGATGAGGATGCTTGTGCAGAGAGTGAGTAGTGCCACAGTCATTGTCAAATCACATGTGTGGAACATACCAATTGTGATAAAATATCTGCCATTGATGACTTGTGTTATGGGAAGCAGTGCTCAGTGGGGCAATAGCAGCTAATCCCCAACCTGGTTCTTGCCAAGGGCTACTGGTTTGTAACTTGGTAGTCTTTTCCCAGCCAGGCTTCTGTAAGCCAGCTCTTCTGAAGACAACTAGGAAGAGCTCTGTTTGTTTTCAGTCTAAAAAACATCTAAGCAATGTCTAGAGGACATACATCACTGTGTTTGGCAGTGATGGCAGCAGGGAAAGGCAGATGTGCTTTTCCCTTGTAACTGCAGTGATAGTTGAGCAGGTGTAGGCTGAGAGCCACTGGTGCAATGTCCTTGTCCAGAAAAGCCTGCAGCTGATTTCAGACAATGCTGTTCAAGCAAAATATTTTCCTTTAAAAAGAGAAATCTGCTCATTTATTGTTTCAGTACTCTACTGAAAAAAAAAGGCCCCCTCTTTTTTTTTTTTTTTTTTTTTTTGTGGCACCTTTTATGGGAAAGGTTTTATAATTGTCCAGCTCTGGGTTTTGGAGTGAATTACAACAATGTGCCCTCTGTGGAAGAGTAAAGACACAAAGAGTAGGATGCAGAGCAACCCGAGAGCTTCTGGCAGGGTGACTTGGAGTCCAGCATAGTGCTTTGTGGATTACAACTTGGGATAAACTATTATTACTATCCATAGTTTATCTTCCAATAAAATATTTAGGAATACTAAAATTGCAGTTAGGAAACCTATATTATTTCCTGAAATGAGTTACTTTTATTATTTTCTCTTTATACTCTGTGCCAAATGAGCATATGTGTGGAGTTTTTGTTGGGTTTGGTTTGGTATTTTTTGCTACAGCCTTTCTTTTTTTTTTTCATCACCTTTTGTCTTGAGGGAGGTGTTTTTTGTTGGGATTTTTTCCTAGTTATGGGTAAGCCAAAGCAGAGAGATGCTTTTGTAGCTTTTGACCTTGAAGCAACCATGGCTTCCATTCAGAATAGAAGCTCTTAACTTGGGACCTGCTGGTGGGAAAGCTCTTCCAGCTGCTCTTGCTGATTTTCTTGGCAATGGTGTGCCATTGAAGCCAAGATAATTAATGAGTTTGGTTGGTTTGTCACTTTTAGGGCTGCTTTGGTGGAGATGGGAAGGATTTTGGAAGGTTGTTCTCATGGAAACAGTAATGGGATCACAGAAGTGGGGTGTTCACTTCTGCCTTTGTTGCTTTAAAGGAAAGCTTTGTGTTCAGAGTTTCTCATCTCATCTGTTTGCAGTATGCAGCACAGTTACCTCAAGAAGGCTTTTAAGTACTTTCTTGGGGAGTGGTAGTGAGGAGCTTGTGACTGCAGACTCTGTGAGTAATGGATTGAATATCTCCTGAGCTTTCAAACCAACTCTGTAAACCTCCAGTTGTAGCAAACTGATCTCAACTTGTTATTAAAGTTATAATTCCCAGTTAAAGCATGTATTTGATAAGTAGCCTGACACCTGGGTTATCTAATTAGGATATGCCTCAACCCGAGTGCTAGACCTCAGTTAATACTTTGCACAGAAATCATTTCTTATTGATGGGCTTGGTCATTTTTCAGCTGTTCTGCCATCCCTAATGATATTGCCAGCTGAGGCTAAGAGCTGAAAAGGTAAAGCTACTTCTGATATTAAATTCATCAATCCTACCAGGTTTGGCAGCAGCAGGCAGATCTATTCAGATGAATCTCTTTTTCTCTACCCTTTTTCCTGGCTGCAGTTGAACACTTTGCAGTATCTGTCTGTCCTGTGAATCTTGGAAAACCAAGATATGCATTTTCCATTTTATTCTTCCCACCTACTTCTGTTTCTTTCAAGTAAAACATAGAGGCTAAAGAAGCTTAAACAAAATTTGTACCTCAACCCTTGAAGTAAAAAGCATGTTAGAAATTATTTAACTGTACTTAATGATAGTAAGCTTCTTGAAAGCTGTGGAATGGGCTTGTACAGAGTCTCTTTCCTGTGATCATTTGAAAAGGAAAGTTTCTTCTGCAAACTCCAGTACAGTATTTTTTTGGTGAGCTACTTGATGTTCATAACTTCAGTCCTGATTCTTGAGAACCTTTCCCATCAATCTCAGCCTAAGACAGTATTTACCTTTTTAAGAGTGCCCATTTGCATTCTCATAGTGGTAATTCTTATTAATACAGCTGCTGTGTCAAAAACCTGCTCATCAGGGTTTTTTTATATTCCAGAAATACATTACTTACTCCACTTAACAATTTTTTTTTCCTTGCTTGTTGCTTCTTTCAACCTGTCATCTCATCTTTTATCTCCATGTCCTTCATCATTCCCAATGCTGAAAATGAAAGCAAAGCATTATTAGTCTTTCTGCCATGCTTAGAAAATTTTTCTTTCCTTTCTGTCCCATCCATACTGCCTCCCAGTCTCCATGTTTTGTCAGTTTTCCCCTTAAAGTGGCTGAATAACCTTTTGGTATTGATTTAATTTCACCTGTGGGAACTAAATCCACTTGCCTTTTGGCAATGCTCCCTTTTATTTCTGCTATTCCACCACTGAAACTGCAGCTTTCATTACTGACTTGTGGAAACAGTCATTTCTTGTAGATATTTTCCCTTTCAAAGGTTGTTTTTGATCCAGATAGGGTGAGTCCTTGTTGGGGATACAACTACTAGGAACCTCTAGGTTTAAACTCCATGTTTCTGTGATTTAAGAAGTTTAAAGGAGTCCCATGTACTTTGTTTTTCTCCAAAGATGTCTTCTTGCACCCATGACTCTAAGTTTCAGTCCTTATCATTAATATTTCCATTTCATTTGAACCACAATTACTTCCAAGATGGTTTTCTAAGTTCTTAAATAGTTTTTTGCTAGACTTTGAAGGCAAGTTGAAAACAGTATTTCCTCTTGTTTGGTTTCTTCTTTTAGTGCTACTGTCAAATCTTTATCAGTAATCAGCTCTGACATTGTGTGATGTGGTTTTTGTTTACTCTTTGCTTTGACTTTCCTGTTTTAAGGCTTTTGGTTTGTACTTTAAAATAGTTTATTGTAAAATCTTGCAGTGTGTGCATCCTGTTGCAAAAGCAGCCTGGAAAATGCTTCATCTGACAGAACTGAGAAGGTTACAACATGAGTTTGGATTTTTTCCTCCCTATGCTACAAACACTTGTCTGTGGCAGAGGTTATTTTATAGGAGGTCACTCTCCATTAAGAGGTTTCTTCAGCTTCCCAAACATTAAAAACATCAGGTTTCGAATGGGATTTTTTTTTTTTTTTNATGGATGGGCAGAGTTGTTCCTAATGGAATGTTTTATAAGCTTTTCCTTGGGGCATTCAGAACTGTACAATTTTGAGACTGAGTTGAAGCATTTAGAAGTTAGAGGGGCCTTAATAACAAAACTGAAAAGACAACTGTTGAAAGAACTCAGAATCCTTCATTTCAACTGATATTTTATATAAATATATATATTTTAGTAAAAACGTTTGTCCAGTTAATTGACTGAGATTGATCTGGTTGGTTTCAAGTTTAAAATGATAAAAATAGGTAATAATGAAAAATTTGTGAAAGGTGGTTAAGATAATGGAGTAGACACTGCTGTGCTCAGACTTCCTGTCTGCAAGGATGTTTAACTCTATCTAATAAGGGGATAATAATACCCCCTTCCTTTTATTTTGCCTCTAGATAATGCAGAAATCAATGAAGCTGTAAGAAAGCATAATGACTGATCTTTCTAAAATGCTTTTTGAGGAATGGTGGCTTCTCTACCATAGCAAGAGATTTTAAACCTTCTCTAGTATTTGAACTCTGCATTCCCCAGGGTAATAAATCTGGGGCTAAATAGGATAAACAGGAGGTAAGTGGATCAGGTTGGTTCAGACAAACCCACCCTGCCTGGGGTCTAGGTTGGGTTGGGTCAGGGTCCAGAAGTGCTTGGGCACATGAGTGGAGTGCCCTGATGACCCCAGAGGTTTTGAGCAGCTATNGGTTTCGAATGGGATTTTTTTTTTTTTTTTTTTTTTAAATCCAAACAAGTAAAAGGAGAGGAAAGCACACAAAGGAGCTATTTGTACTTGCAAGCAGCTGTGCTACAGACTGCAGCAATAGGCATTGGTGTGTTTTCCTTGAGTGGAGGAGGGCTGTAGGTGTGCACTAAGAACCTGCTAATAGACTCAAGTGCACCCTGGTGTGGCTTATTGCTATAATGAGGGGTTAGTAGTCAAAAGAAGCAGAGGAAATGGATGGGCAGAGTTGTTCCTAATGGAATGTTTTATAAGCTTTTCCTTGGGGCATTCAGAACTGTACAATTTTGAGACTGAGTTGAAGCATTTAGAAGTTAGAGGGGCCTTAATAACAAAACTGAAAAGACAACTGTTGAAAGAACTCAGAATCCTTCATTTCAACTGATATTTTATATAAATATATATATTTTAGTAAAAACGTTTGTCCAGTTAATTGACTGAGATTGATCTGGTTGGTTTCAAGTTTAAAATGATAAAAATAGGTAATAATGAAAAATTTGTGAAAGGTGGTTAAGATAATGGAGTAGACACTGCTGTGCTCAGACTTCCTGTCTGCAAGGATGTTTAACTCTATCTAATAAGGGGATAATAATACCCCCTTCCTTTTATTTTGCCTCTAGATAATGCAGAAATCAATGAAGCTGTAAGAAAGCATAATGACTGATCTTTCTAAAATGCTTTTTGAGGAATGGTGGCTTCTCTACCATAGCAAGAGATTTTAAACCTTCTCTAGTATTTGAACTCTGCATTCCCCAGGGTAATAAATCTGGGGCTAAATAGGATAAACAGGAGGTAAGTGGATCAGGTTGGTTCAGACAAACCCACCCTGCCTGGGGTCTAGGTTGGGTTGGGTCAGGGTCCAGAAGTGCTTGGGCACATGAGTGGAGTGCCCTGATGACCCCAGAGGTTTTGAGCAGCTATCCCTGCTCACGTGCCAGGATGGTGGCTTTCATTAAAGAGAAAAGATTAAGATAAAAAAAAAAACCCCACAGTTCAGTTGAGACTTTGTAGGAGATATGGTCAAGTGTGCAAAAATCCAACCTTGGGAAGTGTCTCTTGCTGTGGGAAATCGACCACTGGCACTTTGGAGAGATGCCAGAATTATTAACAAAGAGAACCAAAGCCACTGATAAATCAATATAATTCTCAAGGATCTGACTGTTTAGAGTCTGTTTGATGCAAAGCTGTGCTAAAACAAAGGAAAAACAGTTCTTAATTTAATCCTCCCTTGTTTTTGGATGGGGACACACACCCAAAAGCAATGATCTTCAGGTGAGGTGACTTGTGTAGCCAAACACTGCCTCTCCAATAGATGTCACTGCAATCAACAGCAAATAGAGGTGATGTTCACAGGGAAAGAGGTAGCTTGGGAAAAGGCTTCAAGCTTTACAGAAAAATAAAATATGGAAACAAATAGGAATTGCAATACTTATTTTTTTCTTAAATATAGTGACAAGTGTATTTAGCACGGTGGATTTCCAAGGATCATGCAAGAGCCAGGATTACACAACTAGAGCAGTGACTTTCCTTTTTCAGCTCTGTGTTAATCTCTATTTAATATGACTCTGTTCTGCTAATCTCCTTTTCCCATTCTTCTTCTGACCCATAATTAGCTAAAATATGTAAGTTTTGTAACCAGCCCTAATATCAGATCCAGAAGGGCTCTGCATGCTGGGCAGACTCACAAGCTGTTGTGCCACATGAGGATAGATTATGATGTTGGTGTCATTGTAGTTTGAGGTTGTGGGTTAGTTGATGTTTTGTTAGTGGGCTGGGTTATTTGGTTTGGGGTTTTCTTTTTTTTTGCTCTATTTGTGAATCACGTGCACACTTCTCATCATCTGATGAAGTATTGCAGAAGGAAATTAGATTTTTGATGAATTAATAGTAAAATTGCAGCTGGGACTTCTTTTATTTTTTACTGTGTGCTTGTACATAATGCACTGAACAGATGGCTTTGTGTGTGCTGTGATACATATTCTAAAGAAAGGACAATGAACTTTAAAAATGAACAAATTAATGGTATTAACAAAATAAGTGAGTGTTTTTGAGTGGTTTTAAATGTCGCTTTTGGAATAAGGGCTTCCCAAAATAACTAAGTTATGTTTATAAATTTAGGGGGAGATTTAATCTTTGCTTTTTTTAATTACTAAATGAGGGCTTTTGAGCCTTTTCAGTGCAGCACTTATCTGGCATTGCTTATTCAGGGTTTCAGCAAAATCCAAGTTGTGCTGAAGTTTGAATCTTTCTCATAACAACAGACTGGTTTTGTTTCCTGCCATCAAAATAAACAACCCAAACAAGCGAACCTCACGCCGTAAACACATCTCAGCCTTGGGGAAGCTGCAAGCTTTGCAGCACTGGGAAATAAGACAGGGAAACGAAGCCGTTTGACTAAGAGAAATTAATTTTTAACCCCCGTGGCTGGCACGAGAAGGATGCTCAGATAAATAACACCTATTAACTGCTACTTTGCCGTGCAGCGGGTCATTAAGCGCGATGGTACCTGCGGAGAAACGAGCGTTGGAGGTGACTGGTGTTTGGGGATAGAGATGTCATTCGAATGCAAGCAGAGTGAGCCAGAGCACAAACAGCAGCCGTAGAGCATCCGTGGGTCAGATGGGGGAAACCAGGGATCTGCTGCTCCCTGCATCCTGCCATAGGCAGCCTTGGGCTGCTGGCAGATGTAACTGTTAGCTCGTGGGTAGCTTGGAATTAATATAATTGATGGCATCTCGTAATAGAAAGAGACAGACGGTTTGCCCTTAAGGAGAGAAAAATCTCAGAAAAATAGGCCCAAGGTCGTCAGAAGAAAGACAGGCTCTGAGTCTGTGTGTGATGAGGATTTGAGCTGCTTACAGCATCGAATGTTTGTCAGGAATGCAGATATCTTGAAGTACATGCTGGTACAGCAATGGTACAAGGGGGTTTCCCAGGTAAGGATTCAGCTCTCTCTCTCTATTGTGTTTGTTTCCAGCAAGTCATTTTAAGTATTTTTAGGGAGAATTTGGAACATAGTGAAGTGCTGGAGATAAGAAAATAATAGCACAGATCATTTATTTTGTGGATTTTTGTTTCCCTCAGTTTGAAGCATGGGCATATAGCATGATTGGAATATTGAATGCATTTAATATCTTTAAAATATTTTGCCTGGTGTTTCCTTATAAATCATTGTTCCTGTGGACGTTGGTGTTCAACATTCTTATATACAGAACTGACATGAGCACGCAGTGCTTTAACTGTAAGAATTCCTAGCATTAAATTTCTTGCTATATAGAATAATCTACTCTTCCATAACTGTTATTGTAATGTAGAGACAGATGGCTGAATTTTCTTCACTTTGCTTGTTAAGAATGTGTTAGGTAAATGTTTTTAGACTAAAATAAAAAGCTGCTGGGGAATCTAAACTGAATATTCAGCATTTTCCTAGTATAAGGAGGCAAAACAAGAATAAAGCAATGTGATAGTAAACAAATGAGCTGTTTGCAATGAAGGATAATCTAATCTTTAAATATTGCCTTAGATTGCATTTATTCTTAGGTATGATCTTTTCTTCCAACACAAGCCAGGTATCCAGAGAATAGCATTAAAATGCTAGGCATGAAATATGCTGGTTTGATGGTTTGAGGTTATTCCATTGTGGAAGGCATTGTGCAGGTGGCTTATGCTGTTTGGGATCTTTGATCTTACTCGGGTGTTACAGATAAGTAATTTTGTCTAACTCAGAGATAGAAGATAATGTCTGTGGTCTAAATCTGCATGCACAGGTACCAACTTGCTAAGGGAGGATAATACAAGTTGATCTTTATGTTGCCCTTATTGAAAAACACTTAAATCACTGCCATGACTTGCAAGTAAAAATATGTGAAAAGGATGTAAATATTTAAATAATTAAATGAGAGGCAAATTCTAACCCTTAAAAGGTGGTTATGTATTCATGTTCTTGAATGTCTGATTTTTAGATAGGAAGATTCTCTTTCGTCATTACCATCATAAATAATGTTGCTCCACTGCACAAAAAAAAAGGGAAAAAAAATTTAAAGGAAACTCCACTGTGCATCGTGTCTTGTTCAGACTAGCACAGCATTGCTTTTAGTTAGAGATTATTTGCATAATAGCTCTGTTCCTAAAATGATCTGCTTGGTTTAAACAGTAGCTGCTCCAAGTATGTAGTGGAAGTTAAGACTCTTAACAGAAGGGAAAGTAAAAATGTTAAATGAGAATAATTTTGTTCTTTACAGATGTTACCTAGTTTTCCACAGTATTACAGTAATTGAGGCAGCTGTCCAGAATAACTTCTTTAACTGCTGGAGAAAGTTAAAGTTATCTTTTGCTCCACAGTCTTAAGTCTTGATTCTTCACTGTAGTGGCATAGGGGCTAGTCATCAATTTACCTTCTGCTTTGAGCAGGTATGTAATTGGTCTTTATCAGGAGAGCTGGCATTTAAAGAGCAATCCAGAATATTTATCTGCAGGTATGCTGGCTACAGCACACTGTGACAGGTTGTTAAAAATGTGCTTTATGCCTTATGGGGGTCACAAGCATATTGAAAACTACTTGCAATGGCATGAGTTCAGGAGATCTATATACACATCTGCATATATATGTGTGTGTATGTGTGTGTATAAAAGACTGCTATCTGCATCAGATTAACATCTCTATATAGAGATATATATTATCAGAATATTCAGATATATATTAACAGAAAAAGGGATATATAGATCAGAAAATCAGATATATATTATCAGAAAATTCTAAATACTGCATATTGAAATAGACAGAGGAGTTGTGGCAACTGGCTAAAGGGCAGGTAGTTCTTTCTGCTACCCCAGAGGTAATAATGAGCCTTTTATTATTAATATAATGATAGACATGTCTGATTCCTCTGCACAGGGATCATGGCTTGTGCTTCTCTCTCTCTGCTTCCCCAAAAAAGTTATTGGAGGAAATGTTAAAGCATTGAGCTTTTGGGGATCATGAATGTAGGCAGTGCATGTGTGTGTGCACATATGCTGGGCAGACGTGGAGCAGAGGGCTGAGGACCCTGGGCTGTGCTGGCACCAGTCTGCACTGGCACCCATCTGCAGAGAGCTGCCTGCGTGGGCAGGGTCTGCAGCCACTGCACCCACTCTGCAGGGGCTTTCTGTGTCCTCCCCCAAAGGTGAGGGGTCAGCACCTCCATCAAGACACCCATAAATCCAGATTACCTTGGTGAAAGGGAGAGTGTTTTCAACAGGCAGGTAGCACCTCAGGCAGCACTGACCAGTGGCATCTTGTGCTCCCAGCACTGCCCACCACCTGTGCTGCAGGAACCAGCCTCTGGCTGCATCCACAGCTGGAATTCAAGGTCCAGGAGCAGACTTGATGTTGGCATCATATTCTAGGGTTGTTTTGAGAAGGTAAGGGAGAAGAGGGAGCCAAGTGAAGTGATGGGGTTTGTGAGTTAGAACATGCAACAGGAGAACAGGATGGGTAAGGAGGGGACTGTTCAGGGTCTTAGGGAGAAGGACAAGGCAGCACCTGCTGTTCTGCATGGCTTTATGCAGACAGAGCAGCACAGAGCCAGGAGCCACTGCTGTGCCAACAGCCAGCTGAATGGGAGAATTCCCATTCAGGGGATGAGCTTCATACTGCCAGGGGACTGACTGGGCTACAGGGGAATCATGTACCTTGTCCAAAGTCAATAGTGATAAGGCTTGACTTTGTCATCCCATTTTGTGGTTGTTCTGCAGATACCAAATGCTTTTTTTAATGCTTTAGGTAGTTTCAGAGAGTTTCTGTATCCCTTAACCAAAAATCAAGTGCATTAGCTATCACATATTTAGAAATACTTCAGTGTTTTATCTGCAGTTTCAGAACCAGACCATTTTTTGAGGTGTAAATGTTAAACTTATGTAGTATACTGAACCAGATCCTCTATAAAGTGAGGTGGGAAGTCATGGTTTCCATGGTGTGTTAGTCCTGGGAATACTGTGAGATACTGAACAGAAGTTCTTCTACTTTTATTGTGCTGAACCACATACCTGAATTGGGAGGGATTTGGATGGAAATGGCAAGAGAGTATGAAGGCAAAAAGCATTTGCTTGTGTCTGCACATGCATGTGGAGCTAAGTTATTGCTCTTTATGCTGTGCCTGTGGGAGCAGAGGATGACTCCTTCCAAATCGTTCTTAAAGATATTATGCTACTCTGTCTTCATCCACCCGAGTGCTCTGGGAGTAAACAGCGAGCAGCAGCATTTGCTCTACCTGAAAACAACAGCAGAGTGTATCCTGTACAATGACAGAGTGCAATGGTCCAGAAATTGTCTGGTGTGGTAGAGCCAGGACTGTTCTGTGACAGTCACGGGGGCCACTCAGCTGCAGCAGATCAGCTGGGTGCCCATGGAAGGAGAAGGAATGAGGTTCCCTGGGTGCTGGACCCCCCTGCCAGGCTCTGCTGAGCCTTGGCCCTTTGAACCTGAACATTTTTCTGCACTGAACTTGATGCAAAACCTGTTCTGAACCAGAAGCTGTATTCCTTTCAAATGTTTGGCAAAAAGATCTGTTTTAAACCCTGTAAGGTTTGGCTGAGTTTTCCTCCATTTTCTAACCTGTTATTTTCTTAAGGGATATGACAGGTTATTTGATGATTAATACAGTATCATTTTGTTGTGTATCATTAATGTATTTAAACAGACAATGCAGTAATTTTACAGCAAGAGCTCCTTTCAGGATTGAGTTGTTAGAAATATAGAAGATGTGATTTTAGTGGTTTTTAAATACTGTTTTCCAAGGGAAGAAAGCCATTAAGGGAGCAGCCTGACAGGGTGATGGTACGTAGTGAGGTATCCCCAAAGGGCTGGGAGAAGAGTGGAAGGGATAAAAATGAGAAGAGACTGGGATGTGATGGACGAGCGAATAGAGCCGTACGCAAGGATGAGCACGGGCAGCTTATGAGCGAGGGCCAAGAAAGAGGATGGATTTTGCAAGGACTGGGGAGTTCAGCAAAGCCTTTTGGGCACAGAGTGATGTGGCTGTTCTGTGGTGTGTGCAGGGGGCACATTGTGGCCTTGTGAGCAGGGTGCCACACACAGAGCAAGCAGCAGCCACGGAGCTGTTGGCAGAGCAGGCCGCTGACTCCTGGCACCGCAGCCAACCCTCAGCTGGGCCTTGCGGCCTCCCCGGCCAGGTCTGGAGGGCAGCTGGTTGGTACAGATGATCCAACCCCTCCTCCTGCTCCTTCTGTTGGCAGACTGGCCCCTCTTCCTCCCTGGCCTATATCTACTTCGAGAGGTGTGTAAGAGGCTTTCTGAGGGCAGGATGGAGATCCTGGTTGGGCGTTCTCCGCACTGCCTCACACCAGGACCCTGGTGCAGGGTTGTGAAGAGTTTAATGAGTATTTGTGTAAGTACTGCAGCTAATTAAGCTGGATTCCTACAGATTTGTGTCTCCCGTTCAGCTGACTTGGGTGTGGAGGAAGGTGTGAGCTCTGAGTTCAGCTTTTCCTGTGGCTGGAGCATTTCTAAAGGCTTTCTCTCCTGTGAATTCTCTGACGCTTTAATAAAGTGTGATCTCATGCTGAAGCCTTTCCCCCAGCCCAGGGTATTTGTCAGGTTTCTCTCCTCTGCACTGCTGCCTGTTTTCCTGAGCCTTTTACAGGACCTTTGAGACCCTTCATCCACCAGCAGATTTGCTTCAAAATGTCCAGCAGGTTCAAAGGTTTGGGGGCCAGAGCTTGGATTGCACAGGAGATGATTGCAAAAGCTTTGTTCCTATAGGAAAACAGAAAAAAATTATTTACCATACTAAAATTAAACTTAATTTATATGAAGAGATTAAATCTAATTAATAAACACTGGAGCATAACCCCCAGACTGCAGTTTGTAAGACCTGGCACCTCCTCTGTCTTGGTTACTGTCTGCTGGATGTCTTGGCTAGCCATCTGTCGTAAGATACACAAAGCATCTTGAGCCTTCTGGAGCACAGTGCCACAGTTTCCAGGGGTTAGATAGCCATTTACATTTAAAAATAGTATAAAGTAAAAAGCAGGATCCATGGAATTCCAGTTTATCCCAAAGACAGTGTTTATTCCCCAGGAGCAAGCCACGGATGCTTCTGAATCATGCCTTTTGAAGGCTAAATTCCAGAAGAGAAAGAAAAATAAAATCAGCTAAATATCAGCCCAAAAGAATTGTGGTATAAAGCTAACATACCCCCTTGTATTTTTTTTAGTTCTAGCATTTGTTTATTTAACTTTTTCTTAGTTTATTTCCTCCTCCAGAGAGGAAAAAATAACTCTATTTAATATAGCGAAGTTTATCCACTTAGCTCTTCCTCTCAGATAATTCCTCAGAGATGGATTTCTTTTGCCAGAAGGAAAGGAGAAAGTCCTGGGCATACTGCAAGTCTCTGATCACATAAATCATCAATTTCCTGATTATAATTGTCTTCATTTAAAAAAATGCCCAAAGCTTAATTCATTAATATCTTTATTTCATTAAATACGTTAAAGGGAAGCCATTTGCTACCTAATAACATATTTTTGGTACTAAAAATATCTGTTAAAATTCTCTGTTCACTTGTTTGTGATGGTATTTTTCCTCTGTAGAGAAATTAATGCCTTGCTTATCACTTCTTACTTGAAATGTGGTATAAGCAAAGGTTTTCCTTTTTAGAGAGAACAGGTCTGCCAGACTTTGTCCTTTGGAGAGATTAAAACCAATCTGAATAGAATTTCTGATACAAAAATATTGTCTTATTTAATCAAATCTGTCAAGTTTTATGATGTCATCAGTGCAGCATAAACCTGATTAACTTCTGGAATAGACTCTGAAGACAGCTGATTAAATAAGATGTATGGCTTGTTTAGGGAGAATTTACAAGTCTTTTGTGCTTTCACAGTGATACTAAATGGGGATTCTTGTGGAAATTTGGGAAGCTGTTGACTGTTATGTGTCCAGATCCCCCACCTCACCATGTGGAAAAGGAGAATGAGAATTGGCAGTGTAAATGCAGAAGTTGCTGTCACACTGATACCTTCAATGGTGAAAAAACCTGTGCTCTTGTGAGCATAGCATACCTACTTATTTTTAGTTTACATTGCATAGGACAGTTCCGTATTATTCCAAGTAATAAACAGTAGCTTTCTCACTTTAAGAAGAGACAGTCGAGTTAATTATTTATCTTGTCAGTGCCTTTCTCTTTTGGAAAAATACCATCAATCAAAATGTATGTTCTCAGACTAGAAATTTGCATTTTAGCTGTTCAGCTATATGAGAAGTGTTTATTTTGTCTTCCCTCTCTAATGTTCTGCTCTATCTCAGGCTGAAGCTCCACAACATGAAACCATCTAACTGGGAGCTGAAAGGGGGAGCACCACTGGACTCACTGCTCCCACCTTCCCCAGGTGTTTATGGTACTTGGATGCTTGTTGCTCTTCCTTCCTCAGCCTGTGCAGCTCCCTTGGTCAGCAGAAACTGCTCCAGCATTAGGAGGAGTTGTTGTCTGGAGGCTTGGTGACCTGCACAGCCTCACAGAGGACTCTGAGGGGCACAAGAGCTGACTTGAACAGAGAAGCAGGAGGCAGGATGCTCTCCTTCAGCTCCACTTCACATGAGGCTCCTCATGGGCTAAACCCACGATCTAAAATCAGAATTCTGTGCTGTGAGTCCCTTCCTTTCATCCTCTCCTCCATGAGGCTGGAAAAGGTCTGCACTTTGGGGTAAGGTGTGAGCTAAGCCACCAGCTCAGCAGTGAAGTGTACAGGCTGAGTGCAAAGCAAGTGAAGATAAGCGTGGGTGGTGCAAACACTGCTCTGCACCACACTGCCAGCTGGCCCAGGCTGATGAGAAACCAGAGCACATCCAAGAGATCTGCAGCTTGCTTCTCCTGAACCAGGAGAGGAGTGTGGGGCTGTGTTAAAGACAGGAGGGCAGCTGTGCAGCAGGGCTTGAGTCTTCTGAGCTGCAGGGCTCTTTAGGACTTGAAGCCAACAGTTACCCAGTGGTGGCTGTACCTGGTCTACATGCCATGCTGTGATTAATACACTAGACATCACCAATGAAATATACCCATCACAACTGAAGATATGGAAAGATACAGTAATTACTTTGGGGGTTTAATTAATATAAGAGGCTTTAAAGTGAAATCCCAGGGATGTATTTGGTTTGTTCGAAGGCACAGAGGTTGGTGGTCAGCAGCATTGCCAGGCTTTGCAGTCCTTTTTCATTTTACCTCAGCAATCAAAGGTGAGCCATGACATTGGGAAACTGGGGTTTATACTTAAACAGATCATCTAAGCATTGCTTGGTGTTGTAAAAAGCTTGAAAAATCTCAAGTGCAATCTGATAGCTCAAAAAAACAGGACCTAGGACTGAGCCAGACTTTCTCTTTTGATATTTTTTGGCTCTGGAGGAGCATTGCCTGATGTGAGGAGGTATGGGGTGGGCTGGCCCTGCTCTCCTTATTTAATATTTGATTTCTTGGCTTCATATGCAGAAGTGTGCAGTGATGAGGTGGATACACAGCTCACCAAACACAGTGCAGGGCTGGTCATCAAATAGCTGACAGACCTCTTGGCAGCAGTGGGTAAATACAGAGTGTGGCTGTGGTGCAAGCACAGAGGATCCTAAAAGTCCTCAGATAGTTTGTGTTTGAGGAGCTGGAATCAGTCTGAGATAATGAGCAGGTATGAGCCTAGCAAAATACTGGAAAAAAAATGAGATAAACAGGAATCAAGTGTTGTGGTGCTGGTCAGATCTGTTCTGTACGTGGAGTATGCTCTGTCACCTTATGTCCTCTAAAAACTGGACATACCTTTTTTTTTTTAATATAAAGCTGCTTTTTAAATGTAGATTTGATTTATATTTAATTTATATCAAACATTTTCTGCTTTTAACGTGCATTGTAAATTTAAAATGGCAGTCTGATCTGAGCATGTCTTAAGCTATTAGCATAATTTAAGTGAAAAAACTCTTGAGGAAAACTATGTGTGCAGCCAGAGAATTGAGAGAAAATGGGACCCAGAAGTAGGAAAAAGGCAGCTTTTGACTTTTTCTTCAGCTGCCCAAAACAAAGCCCTATTCTCTCCACAACTAATTCAGCAGGAATTAAAATCGCTTATCAAACTTGAACAACTTATTAGGAGCTGAAAAAGGATATTTTTCTTTTCTGCTCTTTGAATAAAAACCAGAAGTGTGAAGTTGAGAGTTGTCAGTTGGCAAATTATGGAAGTGTTTGTGGCCATGGTGTGATGGCAGAACCTCCCCCAAGGTCACTGCTATCACTAACTAGGTGTTCCTGAAGGCCCAGAGACAGACAAAAGGAAAGCTTTGACAAAGTGGAAATCAGACCATTTACAAATGTTTTTGATCACCATAGAACTTCCATTATCTACTGTGAGAATAACAATGGGTTTGTTTAATATTCCAGTTTTAAATGAAAGCATTTCAATGAAAACATTTTTTCTTGTATTAATCACAACAGGCAATATTTTTATTACAGAGCTGTTGCTAATGTTTTAATTGCATTCTAATTTCTTTCCAAACACAAATGGTATATACTGTTAGGAAAAATATATAGTATAAAAGAAACATTGTTCAAAATATCTGACATATGACATAAATCTTAAGCATTTCAACAGATGTAGAGTAAATTTTCTATTTCCTTAAATACTTACAGAGCATTTGGTTGCCATAGTTGACTTAAAGAAGGAACATAAAATATAAATACAAACTTTTGTGACAGACAGATGTATTTTTGTAGTGACTACAAAATACTAACTAGCTGCAGTCTATCTTCAGCAAAATATCTAAAACCTAGATAATATTAAATAGGATTAAAACGATCACCAATGAATTAAATCACAACTCAAATAGCTGATCATGAATCTATGAATCATGATCTGCCTTCCCTGTTTCTTCTCACTGTTAAGACTTGCACTGTCTTTTCCAACATAGCTCAGTGGGTATTTTCCTGGGCTTTACAGCCCCAGATGACTCATCCAACTTTAATCTTTTCTAATCGCTGCCACAGCATATTTAAATTTTTGCTGAACATTCACAAACTTCAAACTACTATGGTGGGGGTTTTTTTAGTCCAGAAATTTAAGTTTGTCCTTGTCACCCTGATTTGATGTAGCTGTGCTGTGTTGCAAGGCTGTGCTGCTATGGCCAAGCATGTTAGGTTGGGATATTCCTCCTGACATCTCCTCTCCACCATCTCTAATCCCAGCTGCACGTTTCCTCCTTTTCACCTGTTCTTTCACTATGAGTTCCTTGGTATTTTTTCTGTTTATGGCTCTTTAGTGCTAAAGCTTTGGGTTTTTTTTTTAAGATTTACACATTTTTTTTGTCTACATTCCACAAATGGTGGCAATTCCTCTGGACACCTTCCTTTAACAGTTTTCTTAGGTCTCTGGACACATCAGTGCAAGTTGTGTTTACTGATCAAAAAGTCTATATCTGAAATCCAAAAGTCTCCCCATTTTCTCATCCCAGCCCCCTCTAGATGGAGGAGGTTTGAGCAGCTTCTTCAATTAAGAATGAAAAGCTGTGTAAGAAGTGTCTCATCACCTTGGCTTCTGAGAGGTCACCTCTGGGCTGCCTTTCACAATTATTTATCATGGGGAAAGTTGGTGCTGGGGCCCATCACAGCCTTAGTTATGTAACTAAATTCCAATTTTTGACAATAGTCTGGTGCCTCTGTCTTTAATTAGTGCAGAAAGATTCCAAGATAATGACTATGCCAGTCTCTTCATGGGAACATGATAATTTAAAGATGAAACACTGTCAGATCAAGTCATGCTGTGTTACCGTCGAGGGAGGAAGAATTTAAATGTTCACAATATTCATTTGTTTGTGTTGAGATCAAGTAGAAAAGAAAAGAAGTGGAATAGAATAACCTAATTTTCTTTCTTTGCTCTTAGACACCCTAGTTCTTCTACCAAATCAAGGAGCAGCTTTTTAATGCAAGTGTAGGAATGGGTTATAGGAGCAAACCAGAAAGAGGAGCGTAGGAAAGGCATTTCTTTCCTAATTGAGATGAATTTGGGTTGGTTTTTTTTCCCCAAACTGCATTGTAAAATGGGATCATTTAAGCATCACCTGTCACAACATCTGGGAATGTGGTTTTGTGTGTGCCCATCATGCCCCCTTGCAGCCCAGTGACACTTGGTGGCCACATGGACAGCGGGTGGTAGCCACGGGCCAGGCACACGAGCAACGTGGCTTTAGAGCCACTGCCAATTTCCTTGAGACTTTGCAGATGGAAATCAGTAGTTTCTAATGTTCTGATGCTGTTAACACATCCTGACTTCCCAGAGAACAGTGTTAGGCAAGTCTCAGTAGAGCAGGAGCAAGGCTGCTTTCCTCTCGGGAGGTGCAGCCTGGCTGCTGTGATAACAGCCTTATCTGCAGGCTGCTCGGTGCCATCACCAGAGTGGGCTGGGAAGCTCTGAAGGCTGCAGTATTTTGGCCTCAGATAACTTCAGCTGCATGGTGCAACATAATATACTGCAATGTTATCCAGTGGAGTCTTTTTAATGGGATTTTTCTCAGTTATCTTTTCAATGGTTTCAAAATGGGGTCTACAGCAGCTGTCTTTTGAGGCTGCCCCGTATCTCAAGGATGTAATTAGTTCAAAATGTCTTCAGTTGGGCACAGACATCAAGCACGATGTGATAAATTTTTGCCCAGAACTATTTGTAACCTCATAGAGGATTTTATCAAAAAGAAAAAAACCAAAAGTCTTTGTTGCTATTTGACTGTATTTAATCAACCAGTGGCAGGATGATGCTCCAACAGCTCACCCGTTTGGTGTGTCTCCCATCAAACAACCAGTTCATCAGTCCTGGGGCAGCAGGCAAGAAACATGTGGGTAACTTTTGCCTCCAAAGCCTGAAAGGCTGTGGGATCATCAGCTGGAGCAGAGGCACTCCAAGCTCCACTGGAGTGACTGATTGCAAGATCACAGCACCCAGAGGAGGTCACTGCTAAGGGAACCCAAGTGCTTTGATGAGGGTTAATGCGTTATTTGAAAGGCAAATGAGTGGAAGTATTGTGTGCAGGGGAGGGCAGATTCCCTTATAATCAGCAATTATTAGCATCAGGATGCTCTGCTTTCCACACTTTCAGTAAATCTCCTTTGAAACGTGTTAAAGATCTCGGATAAACATTGGTATGAATAGACTCATCATGTCCTTGTCATCTAATTAAAAAAAGAAAAACAGACAATATCTCTTCTTCAGAGAACTTAAATGTAGTGTAATGAAACTGCAGCTTTAGAATGAAGCTTTGGGCCTGAAAAGAGGAAAAAAAAATGGCAAGAACTATTATTCCAAATCACAGAATGTTTGGGGTTGGAAGGGACCTTGAAAAATCATCTCATCCAACCCCCCTGCCAGAGCAGGATCACCTAGATCAGGTCACACAGGAACAGATCCAGGGGGGTTTGGAATGTCTGCAGAGAAGGAGACTCCACAACCTCCCTGGGAAGCCTGGTCCAGGTTCTGCCACCCTCACCATGGAAAAGTTTCTCCTGATGTTTACATGAAATCTCCTCTGTTCTAGCTGCACCCATTGCACTGTGTCCTGTCATTGGACATCACTGAGCAGAGCCTGGCTCCATCCTCCTGCCACTCTATATTCATAAACATCAATGAGGTTGATGTTTTTAATTAATTCATAACCATTAATGTGATGTGAGCTGGTGCAGGCATTGGAGGTTGGTTTCACCAGAGCTAAATGTTGTTGCTTTTCTCTCTACTCTTGTCTTTGGGTGTGAAGATTCTTTGATTATACGAAGGGAAAATTAATGATAACTGTTTCTAAATGTCACCTGCTGAAAGGAACAAAATGAAATGGTACTTGAAGTGAATTGTGGAGACTCTCATTATACCCTTCTTCCTGGAATAGTTAAAAAATCACTAGCAGAGACTCTTACCTTCTGCTGTAGTAAGAGTGAAGTGAGGGACAAGTGGGATTTCACAAAAGCATTGGAGGAGAAGGGAAGTTTTCCTGGGTGAGCTGAGCAGCTGCTGCAAGCATTTGTGTGGGAGGAGAGGAGCACAAAGGAATGGGAGCCTGAGCTGAAGGGAGCAGGTAGAAGAGAAGAAAGTCAGAGGTTGCAAGTAATAGCTCAATCCTTCACAGAAAACACAAAAATAGAAGAGGCAGCCTTCAAGTTAGGGTAAGAGTGTCTCAGGAGAGTTTAATGCCTCCTTGTTTTTCACTTGAGCTTGTGGGAGTAGGAAAGCCACACTTCTGTTCATCTAGAGAAGGTTTGTCTGCGTGGCACCTTGCACAGGAGCTCTCATGTATTTATAAGTAATGTTATAATATTTTTACTTAGTCTTTTGGGGTGGAAGGTGATAGATACAGTCCTGGAGCTCTGCAGATGAGGAGCCTGTGCAAGGCTGCAAGGATGGTCTCTGCCCACAGGTTTGGAGAGATGTGAACCACCAGCAGACTCTCCTCGGGTGGGGAGGGGGACTGCTCATACCACCATCTCTGGCTCTTCCATCTACATTGGCTGGTTTTGAACACAACTGCCTGCTTTTTCTCACACATGCTGATCACTGAGAGGAGAATTGGAACGACTTAATGGAATTTAAGAAAGCGTTGCAGAAATTCTCTCTGTTTTTCAGTTTACAGCTTCAGAAAACAGACGAGTGCATCGCTTTTGAGATAAGGCTTGAAGAACTGTCTGCCTCCTTGGAGCTGAATAGAGGGCCAGTGGGAAGATTAAAACAATAAACTTATTATATTATTAGTAGTGGGAGAATTCTAAACCCCATTTGTTCAATTACGGTCCCTTCAATATGCTTATTTAGGGTCTTGTAAATTGTAATCAGTAAATTAGACGTGCTGCCCTCACAGCTCTAGGGTTAGCTTTCAAGGGACTCCCTACATTCGTTTTTTTTTTAATGTTTATAGTGAAATCAAGAAGGGAATTACTTGTTTGATATGCAGGGTTGGCTCTGTGGAGGGGATGCTGGCTGCATTCTGATGTCTATCTCAGTGAGGAGCAGTGGCTGTGATGCTGCAGCACTGCTGTCTGAGCAGAAAAGGCTAGGGCTGTTATGTGCCATGTGATAAAAATGGAAGCTAAAACCATTAAAATGAGCACAGGCTGATAAATGAGACTGCTGTCAAGTCTCCCAAAGCCAGCATATGTTGCTAATAGTTATCTGAGGTAAAGCAAGAGGGATGTAAAATCCCCTGTATCACCTTCTGTGGATAAATATCATCCGTCATCTCTTTGTGGTGTTTTCCCCCCCTTTCTTTTCTCTGTATTTTGCCTTGGCAGTTGTAATATTGAGCATTTGGTACTAAACCCAGTCACCCAGAGCTTTTTCTTTCCTCTTTTTACCTTTCTAGATGGACTTTAATTTGCATCATGCAGAGACACCATTTTCAAAAGAAACACCTTTACTCTTTCGGTTCATTTAACTGGAGATTTCAGCAGGTTTGGGAAACAGGCTCCTCAGCCCTTTGCAAACACTTTAAATATCTTTATAATTTAAAGGAGCTTTTTGCCTTCCTGAGAAGTAGTGTCTGTTTTTTGGGTTGGTTTTTTTTTGTTGTTGTTTTTCCCCTGCAGATAAACTGTGTATTCGTTGCAATACTAGGTCATGCACACCCCCTTTTCCTGACCATATTGTCCCCATTTATTTCCTTTATCTCTCTGTTTAATATAATGGGATAGTGGCTGGATCAGGGAAACATGTGCAGCAGCATAATAGTGTATTGTTGGAAAGCACTTGCCTTCCATTTCCAGGGTTTCTCTTTGAAATGCAATTGTCTGCTAATATAACAGGGAAATACTAGTGCAGGAGTGATCACTAATGTGTGTACTGCTGCTTTTAATTCACACAGCATCTCTAATATTTTAAAAAGCAATTGGATGCCACCTTAGCTGGTTAAACATCACTGCTGAGCTCCTTTTGCTGAAGCTGTGACGTTGGCACTGTGTGGAATCCACTCCGTGCAGAGCCAGGACAGGGAACCCGTGTCCCACCCGGGATGTGCAGACAACAGAATGACAATCGCCTGGTGTAAAGTAGCTGGTAATGAAGGCAGATAATGGGATTCTTTTCGAAAGCAGATGCTGACTGGCTCCCCGAGCTAGGCAGGGAACTGAAAAGTGACACCAGCTGGAGGGGAGGGGAAAAAAAAATCAAGCCAGCTGAAAAAGGCATTAAAAAGAAGATGCTTTAGATGCACGTTTGTTTAAGCAGTAAATACTTGTTTCAAAGAACCTGATGAGATTTTTATTAAGAGGCAAAGTGAGCCCGTGATTCCCGTGCCATAGGAAGTCAGCTGGGTGCTCACAGGATATTTGCTTTTTGAATGAAAGTGATCATTTAAGGAAGGGCTTAGTCCACACGGAGGTTTCCTTCTGCTGTAAGCATGGATTTTTATTTTTTTTTTCAAATGAAAACATGCAGTGGGGATAAACCTTTCAAAAAATGAAACAACCCTCTTAACAAATAAAGCAACTTAATGACCCCTGGAGTTGGTCTCTGTTGGTTCCCCAGATAAATTTTTCTTTACCCAAAGAATTGTTCCCACAGTGGAGGATTGCAGACACAGCTGGGGATCAGCTCACCAGGTTTCCAGTCCTGAGCCAATGCAGGCAGATCAGAAACTTCACTGGAGCTCTCTCTCATCCCAGGCACTTGCCCTAACTGCTACTTTATAGAGAACTAAAGCTTGTTTTTAGTTTCAGCTCAGCGAGGAGCAGGAATATGCATCTACTCCAGAACAATAACACTTTCCCACGTGAGAAAACTCCTTTTTGGGCAGTTTCAGCAGGAGGAATTGCTGGCTTACTGATACTGGATGTCTCTGGAGTCACTTCTCTGCAGATAGAGGCTGGAGAGGTGTCTATGTGCAGTGTCACAGCTGCTCCTGCATCACAGTCATGTTGGAGAGCTTTGAGGAGTTTTAATGACAAGAAGTGAGTTTTGAATCAGTCTGAAGATGTGCAGCTTCATCTCTACATTGTCCTGCTCCTTCACCACTTCCCTGTGTGCTTCAGATAAGTGCTTTGCTCCTAGCAAATGCAAGGGAGATGTTGCCTGTGTAAAATGGGCAATGGAAGGAACAGTGGCAGAGCAATGTTCAGTCAGCAGCATCTTTCCAGAGCTCTGATTCTTTGCTTTTTTCCCCATAAGTCCAATCACCTTTTCTTCTCTGACCTGTTCTTCATATTCTTACAGTTGAGATCTGCTGCAGCTGCTCCCTGTGCTGCAATGAGTTGTCTAGTTGTGGTGGGCAGAGAATGTCTCAGTGCTCTTCAGGTCTTGACTTCACTTAATAGGAAAAGCAGGTAAAACCTCAGTGGTGTGAATCAAACTCACGTGCCTGCTGTGTGCTTACATCTGCTGTGCTTTCAGAAGGGCTGTTCTCAAGACCTTTCCTCACTTGCTGTCTTTCAACAGGAGCAATCCTGCATGCCAAGCATGAAAAAATACAAACCCACTTTCCAAATGCAAGCAGCAAATCACACCTGTGATTACATTATTACCCCAGTAGTTAAGAAATGCATTAAAGAACTGTGCAGCTACGTGGATTACTGTTCAATGCAGCTATATGCACCTTAGGCATGTAATTGATGGCTAAATTCAAAGAGCTAAATCTGATTTTGTGCAAACCTCTGTAGGGCTTTCCAGTTTTCCAGGGATAACACCTCACCCTTAATATACACCCCAGGACTTTAGGCTCAGGCTGCAGGCCACTGGCAGGAGAATGCCAGCTCCTAATGCAGCAGCAGGCAAGCTGTTTCTTGTCTGTGTTGCTCTGAGTGGTAAGAAGTTCTTTTGGGTGTGCATCTGGGGTTGGAGTTGGAAGACTGTCCCAGGGGTCTCTGCTGAAGCACAAGGGGCTGCTGGAGTGGGTAGAGTTGCTGAAGAAGTGCCCTTGGAGAGGAGGGATGCAGTGTGGCCCTGAATTTGGCTAAACCACCCTAGGAGGCAGCACAGGGACTGTGGAAGGATCACCTCTAAGGAGAAGCTCTTCACTGTCTGTATTCTTGGCAGTTTTTATTCACTTTTAGTTGCTTCCCTCTCACCTTCCTTAGCTCTTTCCCCTCTTCCTTGTTGTCATGGGAACATTCACTACGCTGGTTAAATCATATTATTAAAATATGCTTCCCCAGTAGCATGGTAGTAGCTAATATTGATCTAGCTACTGCTGCTGACTCAGGGGTATAGTTGAACATATAATATCTCTTATTTCTCTTCTTAATCCATAATGCAGCAGTTTCTGTCACCTTGGGCTCTTTGCTAAAGGTGACATCCAGACACAGCAAAATACTTTGACTTGCTTTTTTTAACGTGTGGCCAAGCTGAAGCTTTGGATGGAGGTGGGGTTATGAAGGTGGCTTTAAAATCTCCAAAGGACAGTCAGACAGGAATAAAAAAATCACCTTTGCTGTGACTGACCCTTGCAAGCAATAGTTATAGATGTTTGTATGCCAGTGGTGAAGAGATTTAGATTAAACTGTCAGCATCCCCAGACAGGCAATGTGCTCCAAATAACTTTGGAAGTGTATTGCAGTCTGTCACAGAAATGGTTGAAATGCAGATGAAAGACAAATAACTACCTTAATATCCAGAGAGGCTGCACTTTAAAAGGTAATCATTCATGTACATTGCCACTGACATCTGCTTGGAGTAATCATCTGCACAGTAGCACATAATGTGAAGCAGAGCATGGGAAGCATATTCCTGAGTCACCAGAAAGGAGCAAAAGGAAAAGATTCTACCTTGAGCTGAGGGTTTGCAACATAAGCATTTCAGTTTCCCGCAGTGGTTAATTAACCAGTTCTGACTTGAGAGTTTCCTGAAATGGATAGTTTTTTGTAAGGTTTTATTCTGGAATTCCCTTGTTTATCAAAAAAATTTTGGTTAAGAACCAGCCTGTTGTACAAATACCTACAATAATGCAGTTTTAATGAGAAGGGAGCTCGCAGCTGATGCTGCATTTTGCTGTGTGGGTGATACAGGCAAAACAAATGGCATGGTGGAGGCTGGGCTGAAAAAACCTCTGGTAACAGCCACTAAACACTGAGCAGCATCAATACCTAAGCTGGTTTGTGTATGTCTTGAACACCTGTATGAGACCCCCCCTTGAGTACTGTGTCCAGTTTTGGACACCCCAATTCAGAAAAGACAGAGATTTACTGGAGAGAGTCCAACGCAGGGCCACCAAGATGATAAGGGGAGTGGAGCATCTCCCTTATGAGGAGAGGCTGAGAGAGCTGGGGCTCTTTAGCCTGGAGAAGAGGAGACTGAGGGGGGACCTCATTAATGTTTATAAATATGTTAAGGGTGAGTATAGAGAGGATGGAGCCAGACTTTTCTCAATGTCATGCAATGACAGGACGAGAGGCAATGGGTGCAAGTTGGAGCACAAGAGGTTTTAGGTCAACACAAGGAAGAACTTTTTCCATGGTGAGGGTGACAGAGCTCTGGAACAGGCTGCCCAGGGAGGTTGTGGAGACACTCAAGACCCACCTGGATCAGTTCCTGGGTGACTTGGTCTAGGTGCCCCTGCTCAGGCAGGGGGGTTGGACTAGATGATCTTCTAGCTCCCTTCCAACCCCTAACATCTGTGAATCTGTGAACCTGTATGCCAGTTACTTCATGTTACAACCCCACTGCATGTTTCTTGATCTTTCTAGAAAAAATCAGGCAGAGATATGCAGATCTACCAGGAGAGCTGCACATTATTGAGCTGGAGAAGGACAAACATGGGCTGGGGCTGAGCCTCGCTGGCAACAAGGACCGCTCTCGCATGAGCATCTTTGTGGTTGGGATCAATCCAGACGGGCCTGCGGGACGAGACGGACGGATGCACATTGGTGATGAACTTCTAGAGGTAAGTGTTGCCTTCAACTACCAAGCAGGGTTCATGTGGAGAGAGGGAGAGGCATATGTGAAGCTCTCAACTGAACCTTAAATAAAGCCTGCAAATGGACTGAGGTGGCCGAGGCGAGGAGCTGCGCTGATTTCTGCCAACTGAGAACTTGGCCTTTGGCAGGTAAATGTGTTTGCAGCGAAACAAAAATCACTGGCCTGTGAAAACTAATGTCTTGTCAGGGAAGTCTGTGCTCCCAGCATGTTCACAATGCTCAGGGAGGGACTGTTGAAAGGCAGGAAGGGGACAGTAAATCTCTCCTTGTAGTGCATATGTGGTTTTACAGGGAAATTCACACCTTAAGGGAAAAAAAACCAAAGCCCCCTCGAAGTTACCATATGTGTTTTTACAGATGACAGGGATATTTCCCATCCTGAAAATAAATTTTGTGCAGTAATGTGTTTTGATCTGTGGTAACTTAAAATACTTATTTTTCTTTAGTCTTGTCTGGCACAAGTCCACTCTCAAGGCAAGAGAGATCGTTAGGAGGTATTTTGTCTTCACTTTTTCTCCTATCTTCTTGCCTCACCTTCAGATTGAAAACACAGATTTTCTACACTTCATCTGATTTTTGGCTGTTGCAAAATGACACTTCACTGCAGTACCTGCAGTGGTTCCCCACATCATGATTGCTTCAGTGGCTTAAAAAAAAGCTATTCCTGGGGATCCTTCCTTTAGAGAGAAGCTGTTGCTGGAGAGCAGGTATATGCTGACCTGCTGCTCTCCATGGGTGGTGATTTTTTCATCTTTCAGCAACTCTCTTTGCCATCAGGAACCACCTATTTTCTTGACTTAGAAAGAGCAGTTTACCTGTGGATACCTTGGGAGTGCTCAGAATTATCTAAGCATCTGTCATTGTCTAAGAGTTCCGTAATTATGGGGTTCTGATACACATAATAAAAGAGAGACTTGTGCTTGATATAATAATAACACCATCTGAAGTTTATTATTTTCTAAGTGTGATAAATGCTACAAAGGTCTTTACTGTACTTGAGTAATGTAGGAAAATTACTTTCTCCTTCAAGTTTGTGTCCTTTCTGTCTCTAGCACTGAATTCCAATGGTTAAAAAAGAAAAGAAAATTGTTGAATTTTGGGTTTAAACCATTTGAAAGGATTCATGATACTGTTTTTTCCTTTATGCGTATCACAGAACAAGTAGTTCCTGATAGAGGAAAGGTAGAGCCTTTTGTATCCATGTTTTCCCACAAAGAAGGATCCACTGAAGTTTTCTCAGATCTCACAAGTTATTCCTTGCAGTGTTTGTTTGATCTGATGTTAAGAATTACTATCAGTACTTGAAAGATGCCACCAACTGTGATTCATCAAATATATCCCAAGGCTTGGGATTTATGTGCCCAAGCCTTGCTTTAAGTAGCATTTTCCAAAGTGGTGGTGTTGCCCTAATTCTTCTCCCTGTCAAGTTGGAGATAAAATGATTTTATTTTTTTTTTACTTCAGTGGAAGGAAGTTCCACTTCTTCACCTTCTCAAAAATGCCAAACTTCAAATAAACTGAAGCTCAAGAAGGCTTTAGTGACCACCTCTCTTGTTTACCTTTGCCATCACATTAAAGGTGTGGCACCAGTGGGCAGCAGTGCAGTTTCTTCTGTGAAAGGATGTGGTGATCTCATTCTGGTCCCCAGTGAGTATGTATCCAGTGTCAAAACATCCTGTATTTCAAAGGAATGGGATGTGCATTAGTCATGTACAGCCATCTCATGTTCACACCACTGGTCAATTATTCACAACTCTGTTTTGTTGTCTTTTAAAAGCATTCCAGTGTTCTTCTGCAAGTGGCATTGAAGTGGCACTAATGGGAATTTACACTGGCAGGTTGTTGGTTTTTTCCCAATAACCATTAGGTTCAATAACTATTTAGGTAACCACTAGGAATCCTTATTCCTGGGTCACCAAGGTGGGAATATCAGAGAATGTTTGGGCCTGGAAGGGACCTCTGCAGGTCATCTGGTCCAACCCCCCGTGAAGACACTGAGTATGGTTGTTGGTTGCAAAAGTATTTTACCTCTCCTGTGGTATCCTTCCCCCATTCACAGACCTGGGTGGATATTTACTGGTGAAATCACTTAACTTCTCTTCCTTTGGGTTGTGCATCACTGCATATAGGTTTGAAATAGCCCTATCTGCAGCTTGAGCTGCAGGCCACTGCCCACTGCTCAAATATTTAGTTATTAAATAGGAAAAATTGCTGTTGGACTTTGCAACCACTTCATTCATAAACATTGGAGGTCATTTTCCCCAGTCCTGATAACTGCAGGTCAGTGGGATGGAGATACAGACAAATTATATTATCTCTTCATTTTTCTTTTGAACCAGAGTTTGATTGGATTCAACTGAAGGTTGTGGGATACTGACAGACTCTCTCAGCTTCTTATTCATAAAATCTTTTTTAACTGAATTAATGAAATATCATCTCACTTTTAGCTTTTGCAAACAGCAGCAGTCTTCTGGGGGCAAGATCCTGGCTCATTTTCAAAGTCAGTCCAGCCTGTGAAGGTCATGTAAAAAATTGTAATTTTTTTTTAATACAACTTCTGTGCTGTATTTTGGAAGTGTGTGTTGCTGGAGAAAATAGCTTCTGGAGGGAGAAGAACCTTTCCTCCTGCTTTCATACATGGAGGAAAATTACTTGGGTCAGAATTCAATCCTTCTGCAAAAGAAAGTATTTTTTCCTTGACACAAGTTCTGCTTTTCTATTATTTTTCCAGGCAAGGAAACCATCTGTGGTGTTCCTGCCTTGCACCCTTGCTGCTTTAGTGCAGGTGTCTGCACTGCTTGTATCTTATTAGTTTGGGCTTAGTCCTGAGGCTGATTGTGCCCAGCATGGCCCATAGCAGGTTCACATGGTGCTGTACCTGTGCTGTTAATAAGCCCTGCTGCTTCTCAACTCTGCATGGCTCTGGCCTGTTGGTTGGGTTTATTCACACTGAATAATCCACCCTGTTATTATTATTATTATTATTATCAGCTCTCCATAAGAGAGTCAACTGAGTTCTATTAATAAACCAAGCTGTTCTCAGCCCTGTGATGCTAAATTACTGATGTTGGGATTTTCTGCCATCTTCCTGTCCCTGCTTATCTGGATGAAAATGAGGAGGGAGGTGGAAGGAAAATGTCTGTTGGATGTTTTGCGCCAGGAGGCCACAGCACTTCTTGGAAGAGTGAAATTTAGTCTTCATAGACAAGAATCAATGTAAAAGTTTGCCTGTTGCCCATTCTGGACAGATGCATGAAAGGCATTTATTGGGATTTTTTTTCCTCTTTTTATGTCATTTTTGTCATAGCTCAAAGCCAGAGGACTTTTGTGCTAAAAGTAAAATCACAGAATAATGTTTTTTTATAATCATAGAATTGATTTGCTTGGAAGAGACCTTTAAGATCATTGAGTCCAACTGTTCCTCCACTAACCCATGTCCTCAGCACCACATCTCCTTGGTTTGGAAACCCCTCCAGGGATCACAGGGACTCCAACCCTGCCCTGGGCCAGCCTTTCAGTGAAGATTGCTATTTTCTTTTCAGAATCTTAGATAAATGTAAGTTATGCTGTCATAATAAAATAGATACCTCAGTATTTCACTCAAGCAGATGAAATACCCCTTCTTCAGAATTCTCCATTAATTTGCTGTGGGATTGTTACCTTTTTCCTGGTTTAAGACAAGTTGTTTTGGATTAGGCAAGTGACTCAGTCCCTCAAGACAGTAACTTGAACATAGGAAGTTAATGAGGCTTTCACATGATAAGTCATTGTAAATCAATAACTCCAGTGGTGCTTTTTTTCTTTATTTTATTATTCCTATTTAAGACAATAGTCACAGCTTTTGTTGTTCTCAGATACATTTCCTGAAGGTAACACTGAGGACAAATGTCCTTTTTGGACCCTCTTTTCATAGGAGGACAGGAATACTTTTGCCATGTACTTTGTATACAGGTTGCTAACTGAGGTTGGTGTTGGGTGGTGATTTTTAAACCTGCAACAAAGCCAAAGCTGTAACCTGGTTGTGCAACCAGGGTCAGGCAGCCTGTGGGTTGCTGTCAGTCTGTCCCTCTTCCCACCCTCTCCAGGTGGGGACCCCCAGGGCTGAGCTGGGCTGTAACACAGAGCAGCTTTTCTGTCCTGCTGGAGTTCATGGTCTGTTGATCACTGTAGATGATGCACGAGTTTGAACTTGTGCCAGGCAAGAAATTGGTGAGGAAAGAAGAAATCACATTCTAATTAGTTTTTTTTTCTTTCCAGTGTTTTCCTGATGTCTTACTGTGTGGGGGTTTGGTGTATTTTATGGGATTTCAATCTGTATAACTTGACTGATTGAAAAGTTTCTGAAACATTTCTCATTGTTTCAGAGTCTGGTTGTATCTCAAAGTGCTGCAATTCCTGTGGTTAGAAGGAACCTAATGCATTGGTAGAAAGGCATCATTGCTACAGAATGCTGTGCCAGTTCTTTTGCTAGCTCTGGGGTATCATTTAACTTGATTTTCATAAAAAATCAGATGATACTAATTTTATGGATTTCCATTACTGCCACATGGTAAAAACAGTACTCCTTTTAAAAAAATAAAAATCCATATCTAATGTTTCTCTGCTGCAAATTCGAGTTTGAGAAGCAAGCAATCCTTTATTTATTTTTCTCTTAAATTAAGAGTTCAGATTTCAGTGAGTTTGTACATTCTGCTACTTTAGTGTTTGAAACTGTAAAAGAAAACTTTAGTAGGCAAAGGGAACTGTGCATTTGGGATACATGATAAAATCTGCCATAAAGCAGTATAAGGTTATATTAAAGACTGAACTGAAGGGTGCTGACCTGACCTCATACCTGCAGCATATTTTTATCTCTCCCTGTTCTCTGCTGTCTTTCCAAGAAGTTATGTAAAGAGACATTTAAAGAAGAGTTGAGGCTGATTTAGATGAGTTTATTTCTTTTGCTTTATTTTTCTTTTCTAATCTCTAATGAAAAAATTAAAGCTCAGACTTACAGGTCTTGACTATTTGCTTAAACTGACGTGTTAATTTATTTCACTTGAAAGATTTAAAATGGTGTTGCTTATGAAATCCTAGGTGTTCTCTTTTTTGTTTTATTTAAGTAGGCTATTGTGCTTTGCTCATCACTGTGGTATCTGAAGCTAAAGGAACATTAATTTACTTTGCAAAAGAAAGTGACTTTTTTAAAAAAAAAAAAATAGAAAAATTAATGCTGGCTGTAATAACTATGTGGGACAGCCCAAAACCTTGTGGAGATATATTACTTTGATTATCCTTTCATTTTGGTGTAATTAAAGAATTATAACTTACAGACCCAGCTGACAGCTAATTAAATTTTGGACTATTTGATACATCTAGTGAATAGGATTAATTTATCCAGAGTAAAGACTATAAATTTTAATCTGAGAAGTCTGCTGTTTAGAAATACTGATGATAATTTCACCAACCCCAAACCATTTGTGGAACACACCATATTCCCAACGCATGATTTATTTTTCAACTTAGGGAAATGAAGTCAACAAACTCACTGAAAATTTCAAGTCCAGCTTGAAGACTGAATGCAATGAAGCATTCCCTTGTGCCACTGGGTTTTTTAATTTACTTTTGATGAGCAAAGAGTGACCCAGGATGAGGCTTCTCAGCTGCCTTTGCCACCCAGCTGAGGTGTGGCAAAGCTCAACCTCTCACAGACCTTTCTTGGCTCTCTCTTTGTACACTAAGCAACCTGGTAGGGAAATGATTTGTGCTTCAACCTGAATGAGTAATCAATTGTCAGGGGTTTTATTCCTGTCCTGGCCTTGTCCTTATTTAACTGATGAACTTGCATGTTGCTTTGACCCGTGGAAAATAAGACAGGAGTATTGTGAAGCTGCCAACACGACCAAGTAGCCTGTGTGACACCAGGCTGTAAGGCTGGGCCAGCTACTTCTTGTTTGAATGAAATATATCTTCTAAGAACACAAATCCAAAATCCAGTACAAACATTTTCAGTACCAAAAAGTCCTTCTGTAATCACAAGTAAATTGTTCCTGGGCTCTGTTACTGGTTTGAGCAGCACTGGTATATCAAATGTGAATGCAAATATTATGTTGTAAATGTAGAGTGGGATGAAAGCACTGCAGTATGGAGATGAAGCTGGCTGCACCCTTTGGAAGGGTGTATGAACACTCCAGCTCTGGAGAGGTGCATTAATCTGATCAAGGTGCTTGGAGTGAGAATTTTGTCAGAGTTAAATAGCAGATTATTCTGCACACTTGAAAGCCTCTGATGCTGGCTTAGACAGCAAGACTTGGGATGAGCTGAACCATGAACCTGAACTAATATAGTGACTCCCAATACTATTCATTTCAATTTTTTTTCCCTTCATCTTGAAAGTTTTGCCTTCTTTTTTGGACAAAACACAAGATGTTAAATGTAGAACACGTTTTCTTTGAGTGTTATCTTTTATCCCACAGTCAATGGAGAAGTCTTGGTGGTATAAATCAAAACAATACAGTGCACTTCTCCACTGACATGAAAATCTTTATTTTAACAGATAAACAATCAGATATTGTATGGAAGAAGTCATCAGAATGCTTCTGCAATCATTAAGACTGCCCCATCAAAGGTCAAGCTGGTTTTCATACGGTAAGAGCAGTTCTCATCAAAACATTTGTCTGCCCTTCAGCCTATTACATATTTATATATTAAGCCTGTTTTGAAAATCCTGAACTTGCTCTGCTCTCTTCCAGTGAAAGAAATCTTTTCCTCACCTATGCTTCTCAGGGCACTTGAAGAGTTCTCCTTCATAAAAAAAAAGCAAGATCTAGTGTAATTGAATACCTGTTTTAGGGGTGTCTGCTGAAGATTTGAGCTGTCCCTCTTGAGCTTGAGAGCACCCTGAGAAGAGCTGCTTCTCCCACAGTTTAATAAAGTGCTTTAGTTGGTTCTGCCAGCACAGGTACAGCTTGCTTGATCCAGGCTGCCAGAAAAATGCTGCAGAGGCTTAGAGCTGGAGAGGGAGCTGCTGAGAGAGGAGCAGGCAAGTGTGAATGAAGTCCACAGAGCTTGGGCTGGGTGGATGTGTGAAGGGTAGTTTTGTNGGTGCTGACCTGACCTCATACCTGCAGCATATTTTTATCTCTCCCTGTTCTCTGCTGTCTTTCCAAGAAGTTATGTAAAGAGACATTTAAAGAAGAGTTGAGGCTGATTTAGATGAGTTTATTTCTTTTGCTTTATTTTTCTTTTCTAATCTCTAATGAAAAAATTAAAGCTCAGACTTACAGGTCTTGACTATTTGCTTAAACTGACGTGTTAATTTATTTCACTTGAAAGATTTAAAATGGTGTTGCTTATGAAATCCTAGGTGTTCTCTTTTTTGTTTTATTTAAGTAGGCTATTGTGCTTTGCTCATCACTGTGGTATCTGAAGCTAAAGGAACATTAATTTACTTTGCAAAAGAAAGTGACTTTTTTAAAAAAAAAAAAATAGAAAAATTAATGCTGGCTGTAATAACTATGTGGGACAGCCCAAAACCTTGTGGAGATATATTACTTTGATTATCCTTTCATTTTGGTGTAATTAAAGAATTATAACTTACAGACCCAGCTGACAGCTAATTAAATTTTGGACTATTTGATACATCTAGTGAATAGGATTAATTTATCCAGAGTAAAGACTATAAATTTTAATCTGAGAAGTCTGCTGTTTAGAAATACTGATGATAATTTCACCAACCCCAAACCATTTGTGGAACACACCATATTCCCAACGCATGATTTATTTTTCAACTTAGGGAAATGAAGTCAACAAACTCACTGAAAATTTCAAGTCCAGCTTGAAGACTGAATGCAATGAAGCATTCCCTTGTGCCACTGGGTTTTTTAATTTACTTTTGATGAGCAAAGAGTGACCCAGGATGAGGCTTCTCAGCTGCCTTTGCCACCCAGCTGAGGTGTGGCAAAGCTCAACCTCTCACAGACCTTTCTTGGCTCTCTCTTTGTACACTAAGCAACCTGGTAGGGAAATGATTTGTGCTTCAACCTGAATGAGTAATCAATTGTCAGGGGTTTTATTCCTGTCCTGGCCTTGTCCTTATTTAACTGATGAACTTGCATGTTGCTTTGACCCGTGGAAAATAAGACAGGAGTATTGTGAAGCTGCCAACACGACCAAGTAGCCTGTGTGACACCAGGCTGTAAGGCTGGGCCAGCTACTTCTTGTTTGAATGAAATATATCTTCTAAGAACACAAATCCAAAATCCAGTACAAACATTTTCAGTACCAAAAAGTCCTTCTGTAATCACAAGTAAATTGTTCCTGGGCTCTGTTACTGGTTTGAGCAGCACTGGTATATCAAATGTGAATGCAAATATTATGTTGTAAATGTAGAGTGGGATGAAAGCACTGCAGTATGGAGATGAAGCTGGCTGCACCCTTTGGAAGGGTGTATGAACACTCCAGCTCTGGAGAGGTGCATTAATCTGATCAAGGTGCTTGGAGTGAGAATTTTGTCAGAGTTAAATAGCAGATTATTCTGCACACTTGAAAGCCTCTGATGCTGGCTTAGACAGCAAGACTTGGGATGAGCTGAACCATGAACCTGAACTAATATAGTGACTCCCAATACTATTCATTTCAATTTTTTTTCCCTTCATCTTGAAAGTTTTGCCTTCTTTTTTGGACAAAACACAAGATGTTAAATGTAGAACACGTTTTCTTTGAGTGTTATCTTTTATCCCACAGTCAATGGAGAAGTCTTGGTGGTATAAATCAAAACAATACAGTGCACTTCTCCACTGACATGAAAATCTTTATTTTAACAGATAAACAATCAGATATTGTATGGAAGAAGTCATCAGAATGCTTCTGCAATCATTAAGACTGCCCCATCAAAGGTCAAGCTGGTTTTCATACGGTAAGAGCAGTTCTCATCAAAACATTTGTCTGCCCTTCAGCCTATTACATATTTATATATTAAGCCTGTTTTGAAAATCCTGAACTTGCTCTGCTCTCTTCCAGTGAAAGAAATCTTTTCCTCACCTATGCTTCTCAGGGCACTTGAAGAGTTCTCCTTCATAAAAAAAAAGCAAGATCTAGTGTAATTGAATACCTGTTTTAGGGGTGTCTGCTGAAGATTTGAGCTGTCCCTCTTGAGCTTGAGAGCACCCTGAGAAGAGCTGCTTCTCCCACAGTTTAATAAAGTGCTTTAGTTGGTTCTGCCAGCACAGGTACAGCTTGCTTGATCCAGGCTGCCAGAAAAATGCTGCAGAGGCTTAGAGCTGGAGAGGGAGCTGCTGAGAGAGGAGCAGGCAAGTGTGAATGAAGTCCACAGAGCTTGGGCTGGGTGGATGTGTGAAGGGTAGTTTTGTATGGGCATTAAAAGGGATTTAACAAGTGAGCTAGGCCTTGTTTGTGCAGAGGGGGGAACCTGACCTTGATGAGGAGCACTAGGATGGCCTCTGTAGGAGGGAATATGCTAAAAAAACTTTCATCTGCACAAGAATTGCATGTGAGCATCTTTTCTTTTACTCAGCATGAAAATATATCCTTTTTAATGTGAATTTAAGGACACCTCCATGCACTTACTCTGTAGTTCAGGAAGTGACCCTGGGCAGAAGCTACCTCTGTCCCAGAACTCACATATACTTGAATATACTGGGCACTTATTCCCATGCCATTTAATCACGTGGTCTTCCCACCAACATATACATCACACTTGCCATTGTTTTATATTCTTGGCACATAAGCAGCTTACCTGTGAACAGGGTAATAATCTGTGGGTGAGTGCATATAAATGTGTACATTTCCTTGCACAGCTCTGTCTGGTACAGCATACACAGGAATGATGGAAGAGCAGCATTAGCACAGTGAAGAATGAGTTGCTAGACTTGGCAGCACAGAGGATCTGGAGAAGATTAATGATCTTGCCTGCAGCTCCCGTGTTACTTTCCCCAGCTATTGAAAATTAAACGTCATGTACAACAACTCACTCACCATTACTTAATTGCATGTGGAAAATGTGTCTGTTTGGAAGTTCTGGAGGCAGAACCACAACTTAAGAAACCAAAAGCCAGGGCTGGGTTTTGTGCTGTGAGGCAGCAAGGAGAGCGTGGGCTTCTCACAGCCTCTGCCCTGCAGCACCAGGCACTGCAGCTGCCTGCAGAGCTCTTCCTTGAGCGTGGGAGCTCCAGTCACCCAAGGACTGGAAAACCTTGGTGGATGTTTCTTACTACCTTTAAGAGATAAAGGCCATGTAAGTTCTTGGCCATGATCCCCCTTTTTCAGATTGCCTGTGTAGAAGTGGATTTGGAGGCAAAAAGTCATCTTACTTATCATCCTCGATTGATGCTGGCAATACCATTGAGAAATTCTTGTTTCTGTCTTTAAAGTTTGAAACATTTCTATTTTTCAGTGCTGCTGAGGTTGTAAACTTGCATCCCCAGGCTTCCCAGGGGCATGTGTCTTGTTCTGCTCTCAGCCTTGCATTGCAGTACACTGACAACTGATGGGTCTGTTCACTTGACCTGAGCGGCCAATGGAAAGAAATTCTCCCACTGAGTGTTGTTAGTAGCTGTTAGTAAACTGTTAGTAACTGTTAGAGCGCTGGCTCCAGTGTGGGGAGAGAGCCAGTATCACTTTGTTTACTACTACTCCTAGTAAGAAGGGTGTTTCAAAATTTTAGCAAAGCCAAATTAGACCATCTCTCCTTGAAAATGAATTTTAAGGAGAAACAGGAACTCTTTCCTTTTCTTGTGCAGATCACATTCCATGAACCCATTCTATCTTGGTGCTTCCCTTTCCCACACCTTAGACCACAAAACCAGTGAATGTGATTGAAAACATGAACCAAAAGACTGCACTGGTCCCCAAAGTCTTGTCTCATGGTGCAGTTTGGTAGAACAAGGTGTTTTTTTTCTTTTTTTTATCAATTTATTTTAAAGCTATAACATAAAATGGGGGTATTGAAATGCCTCTACTTAATGCACTGTGGTGCCAGCTGTAGTAAATAGCAGCAACAGGCAGCTTCAATCTCCATCCATCTCTCTGCATGCATGTGCAAGAGCTTTTCCAGCTGAGAACAAAGCTCTGAGTGTAGCAGACTCAGCTCTCCTGGTAGGTTTGCTGCTTGGCTGATCTCAGATATGTTCCTGTGGGCTCTAATGATGTGGAAAGAGCAGGATACCATTACATTTGTTATGCTTTGAAAATGAGGAGGAACTGGGTGCAGCAGAAATGCTGCTTTCCTCCTCCTGAGCGCCCTGAGCCGTGCAACTTCTTTCCAAGGTAGAAGGCACTCAGCATAACGTGGCCAAAACACGTCCTGGAGCACACAGAAAGAAGAGGCCACAGCTCTTCTTATGCAGCAAAATAACACGTACTGCAGGAGTTCTGAGAGAAATGGGTTTGGTCTTTTGTCTGCATGAAGATATTAAAATTCTAATTTCACCAGTGAAAGGCCTGAGTGGGTTGGAGTTTTCCAGACACACGTTGTTCTGCATCCTAAAATGTTCCTGGATGCCTGACCTAGCAAAGCAAAACTGGTGGGACTTTTGGGCTACTACTAAAAAGTGCCCTCTTTTGATATCCTTTCTTTTCCTCAGGTGATAAGCATGGTGCTTTTCCCTGTGAAGCAGGAAACAGCATCAGGGTTTTCTTATTTCTGGTGTTTTGGTTCCTGTGCAGGGCAAGGGGATGTTTCCATAAACTCTTTAATCAGTTATGAAGGAAGCCCAGAAATTCCTGGGCACAGAACTGTATCATTAAATAACGTGGATTTTGTGGCACCAGGTATATATTTATTTTTTTTTTAGGAACATATAAAGAACAGAAGGTGTCCTCAGCCTTTTTCACTTTTTCCAAAAATCCTGAGTTACCGTCTGCACTGGAACAATCTGTTCACACTTGGGTTTTATACCCAGGTGGTGTTACAATTGCAGTCCCACCCTTTCCTGACATTTTTGCTGATGAGACAGTGCAGCAAGTGTTAGGAGCCTCGGAGACTTCCGCTTGCATTTGAAGGCTTCTTGCTCTGGTTTATGAGCATCTTTTCCTCAATTAAGTTGACGATGATTGTTTAAAACAGTTGATTTTGGCCAGATTCCAAAGCATAGGTCTTAACACTGCACAGTTTCCCAGTGGTCTCATTAATTACATGAACTTGTAATAGCATCTAAAAGATTTGCAGTTATAGTGTCACTTCTCTTTTTTTCTGGGTTGGTTGGTTTGTTTTTTTTTTTAGATTCAGTGCATCTTGTGCCTTCCACAGTAACGAATTTGAAGGCATTTAACCTCCTCACCCAGTTTATCAAACAAACAAACCAATTGCCTGAGCCCTGCAAGATTTTCCTGAGATGAAATGACTTGATCCCAGGGCTTCCTTTGATTAGTGTCCAGTCACATTTTATCTGACCTCAAAGTCTTCCAGCTGCTGTATTAACATCCAGGCTGCTGTGCCCCATAGGGTTGTCTTTTTGATTTCTGAATATCACAAATAAACAAGAAGTTGACTGAAGCTTTCTGAGGCTTGCCATGGAAGCACTAGTGGAAGTCAGTGGCAAGAGGGCATGTAAAGGTCTTAGCTGCCTTTTGAAATCCTCAATCTGGGTCTCCAACAACAGGAATTATCCAGGTAGTAACATGAGAAAGGGGTTTGTTTCTTGTAAGAGTGTCCCAAAATTAGGTGGGGTTTTGCATCTCTTGTGGGGATTGCTCATGCATTGTGAGTCCATCCCTTTAAGATGCATACAATTAAACAATATAATTTGATTTTTACATCTGTAGTAGGAAATGCTGTGTGTTCAGAATGCTCTTTTACAGCAAGAATTTTATGATTCAGCAAATTCAGTGGGTTTTTTTTCCATGCTCAATTAACTGCCTTTAATCTGTTTTGGTGCCTCAGCGTTGGTGTAATAAGCAGATCGAAGACAGTTTGAAGGTGGGGATCAAAGCGAGCGCCGCCGATTTCAAACCGTCCTCTGTTGTGCTCTGTTCTGGGATTCACTCCTTGGAACCCCTTCATCCCAGAACAGCAAATTGCCTTGTGCTGTGATGAAACATGAGAAATGCTTCAAGAGTAAAGTGCTGTTGGATTTTGCTTATTGAAACACCATCTGTTAGCTGTCCAGGGCCGTCCTCCCACGCTGCAGTTCCCCTCATCACTTGCTGGTGACGGGACTGTTGCTTCTCAGTGAAGCTCACAAATCTCCCTCACCTAATCCCTCCTGCTGTTTCCAGGTGTCATTCTAAAGTCCAATCTCTTGTTATTTACAGTGACATGCAAAGGACAGAGAAACTTCTACTCTGGGGAGTGGTAAAGCAAGGGCAGTGACTGGACTGGCCAGTTCTTGGTGCTGTTTAATGCTCCCCGTTGATGAGACTTTGCCACCAGGTCTTTCCTTCTCTGTAGTGCCCAGCAATAGGATGAGGAGCAATGGGGATAAACTGGAGCAGAGAAGGTTCCACCTCAACATGAGGAGGAACTTCTTCCCTGTGAGGGTAACAGGCTGCCCAGAGAGGTTGTGGAGTCTCCTTCTCTGGAGACTTTCCAACCCCACCTGGATCTTTTCCTGAGAGACATGCCCTGGGTGACCCTGCTTTTGCAGGAGGGTTGGACTCAGTGATCTCCAGAGGTCCCTTCCTACCCCTACCATTTTCTGATTCTATGATTCCTCCTCTTTTAGAGCTTCTACAAGTAATGTTACATGCCAGAGTCTCAAATACTGTCATGCTCTATAAATTATTTTTGCTTTTAAATTTGTTCTGACTTACATAATTGGTCATATTTTTACAGTATAAATTCTGTTTTTACTTGCTTTGATTGTTTAGATTCTTTCATGTGGGAAAGCTTTAAAAATAAGCCCTTGCCAGGCAGTGTGCGTGCAAGTTTGAACTTTTCCTGTTTTCTTCAGAGCTGTTTCCTCTTTGCTGTCATACACATGTGGGAACAAGTGCACAGTTGAGGAAATTAAGTAATTTGGGCTCTTTCAAACCTTTGATGACCTAAGCTGCAGTTTATATGAACATTAGGTGCTCATTTAAACTATCTGTATGCCTTTGGCTCTCACATAGTTAGGAATGGATGGAGGGGAAATGGAGAACAAGACTGTTCTTGCTTTGAGTTGGGAGAGATTTGTCAAGATGCACAACACAAAGGCCTTGCCTTGACCCAGCTGAAGGAACAATCCCAGTGCCTTTTCACTGTGCACTCTTTTCCAAAGGAACTTCTAGAGGGAAAACAAAGATGAGAAAATATCAGATCCTGATCTAATACTTCTTTTTTTATTAACAAGCAGGATGTGGACAGTACAGGTTTTCAATAACATACAGGATTTTATGTCGTGGTGTCACAAGCAGTGGAAGTTCTAAGGGTTACTGGGCAAATGTTCACTCACTAGGTGATGTCATGCAACTGCATATGAGCTATTGGGTTTTCTTTGGTGTTCTTTGTATTCCCAAAAAGCATCCACAAGCCCTTACCAAGCTCTTGTCAAATGATCTTTTAGTGCTGATGAACTGTGTAGTTGCAGATAGTTGGGCTGGAGGTTTATCTTCCTTAGTTTAGACATCTAGAGGTCTTCTGGACTTCTGTGATTACTGAACAGTTGTCAGGAACCTCCAAAGAGCAATTCAGTCCATCCTGTCCTCAATTAGGTCATTTAGGTTCTGGGATGAATTGCCCTTCTGTGAGTAGATCTTGGTTTTGCACTGATCACGGAAGAATTTTAGACACTATCTTAGATAAGATGCTCTGCTTTAGACAGGTAATGAATCTCATTCAGCAGGCTCAGCAAGGATTTTCTTTGCATTACATGATAGTGAGCTTATACCATCACAAACCTGAGAGACCTAAGAGTAGGTAAAATAAAAACCAGAAAATGTCCTCTCAGAAAGGCAGGGAACCTGAATTCAACAATTACAAGTCTGAGGTTGATGAGCAAATGAAAACAAAAATCCTGAATTTGACTGAGGCTGTGACTTCTGCTTCTCACCTCTAGAAAGATAACTTGCTGAATGCTTTGTAGACTGTTTCAGCTGTATGTGAGATCCTCCAGCATGCCACAGACAGCTTCTGATAAGTGCAGCACAGCCTTGCAGGGCAGCCTAGCTGTAGCCTCACAGCACACAGCTCTGACTTGCCTTCAGGCTTGCTTTCTGCAGCATGGAATGAGTAATCCCTTCAGATTTGTATTTGCATATTGCTCTCTTCAGGCTTGTTTTGTGCCAAATATTTATGGTAGTTAATTATTAGTCAATAATAACCGTATTTGTCTTTGCTTGAGCTGCACATCTCCTCCTTCATAGGAGGTGCAGATGTTAGATGGAGCAGAATATTAGAAGTTGTTCTCTTTGGTCAGCAAGAAAAAAGGGGAAAAGTCCAGGGGTCCTATGGACTAGAAAGGAAGCAAAACGTATTAAAGTATGACAATCTAATCAACTCAATCTGAAGGGGTATGAGCTTTTCTAAAGTTTAAAGAGTCTTTGCCACTTACTCATAGCTTTGATCTGCCTCATGTGACATTTGCAGTGAGGAAAGGTGCTTGTTTCTCCAGCATCGAGCTCTAGTAGCAATGTCGGCACAAGCCATAGGCACTCTAACCTCTGAGCAGATCTCATTCCCATTTTCACTCAGAAACTCATCCTGAGGGGTTAGAAGCAATAAAAGTATTGGTGAGAGGAGTGCTGAATCCCTTCCCTATTCAGTTGATGTGTAACTGATGAAATCCAAACAGCTCTCTGGAGCACGAGCGCGGCAGGTTGGTGGGCTGCCGGCCCAGCGCCTCGCACACACCAGTGTAGGAGCTGAAACAGGAGCATCAGTTGTCCAGCTGATGGAGGGGGGGAGCATCTGAGCCTCCCTGCCTTCTAAATGGCATTGTGTGTCACTGAATGAAGCTGTGTCTTGAGTGTGAAGGGTTTAGACTCCCTAACCTCGAGCAATATTGAGCGCTGGTAGCAGAACAGCTTTCTCGGAGGTGGTTGTGTAGCAGCTATTGGCAAATCCGTTGAATGCTCGTTTGCAGTCTCTGGAATTTGAATATGATGTTCAGACTTCTAAGCTGTCTGCTCCTGCATCAAAAGAAAATGATTGCTCCTTTTAGTTGTAAAGAAATTCATGTCTAAGTTGAGGACACTTATGGAAGTGGAGAGGAGAAAGAGCAGTTTATTATTAGATCCGTCACTTTAAAATATGTTCCCACTTTGATTCTGCTTTGAAACTTTCTCCTTTGAAGCAGCATTAAAGTATTTAAATATATACGAGTCCTAGCAGGGGGAGATTACAAGTTGTGACACTTCGTAACCTTGGGCTTTTTTAATTCTTTGCATTTTTATTTTTTTTTCCAGGGAATTACTGTTAAGTGTTTTTTTATTGTTTGGAATCAAAATGGCCATCTATTTAAAACTGCATAAAGATGTTTGCCCAATTATCAGGAAAACAAAAAAAAAAGTTTAGTGTGTAAAGATGTTTGCCCAATTATCAGGAAGAAAAAAAAATGTTTAGTGTGTATGTATGAAGTGGAAACTAGTTTGTATGATTAATTACACCCCACTCTGTACCATGAAGATTCTGTCTAGTGATTTTAAGTATATTTTTACAGAGATTTGTACATACCTTGGGATTTTGGTGTTTGCTTCTAGTTGCAGGGTGTGCAGCTTGCAGCTGCAGAAGTGAAGTTGGTTTTCATGTTGTTTGGGCCTCATATAAACTATAGTCAAGAAAACCTCTCCACTCAACTAAAAATTGCTAGGTCTCTCAGACACCTTATATTTGTTGATTTATTCTTATAGGTTAGAAAAGCAACATAATTAGATGGATGTCTCACAAAGATAAGAGGAGGAAAATTGGTCTTGCCTAATATGCCTTAAGGGGTAAAAATGCACATGGGAATTGTGAAATGCTTCTGAATTCCCGGGCTGGGTTCTGCTCGGGCTGCTGCCTGGGCCCAGCACACACCTGGCTCTGCACCATGGGCTGCTCTGCTCCTCAGCTTACCCTGCTTTCTGACTCCTGCAAGGCTCTGAGCAGGGGCTGCAAGCACAGGAATGAGCAGCACAGAACCAAAGCCTTTGAATCATCTGGCTGTTGGGTTGGAGATAAGTAAATGAATTCACCAACCTTTGCCTGCAGGATTTATCATTTCGACTGCCTGTGACTGAATTGCCCATATGCTGCTCTGCTGAGAGCTGTTGATTTACAATTTACAGTGTTGTCTTTCAGAGAGCAGAGCATGCTAGCTTCATGGGTTTAACCCTTGAGGGAGAAAATGATTTGAGATGTGGTGTTGGGGGACATGCCTTAGGGGGGAACTTGGTTGGACTCGATGATCCCAAAGGTCTTTTCCAACCTGAATGATTCTATCATTCTATGAGACTTCTTTTCTTTTAAGCACTTCTGTAAAAAGTTTTTGAACACATCATAATCTAGTATTTTAATCCAGAAATTAAAGACTCTGCTTGTGTTACAGTAACCTGGAAGGTAGTAGATAGGACCAAAAATCAAACCCAGAAGAGCCACTGCTTGGGAAATCATTTCACTTCAAGATCTCTATCTGCAAAGCAGCAGTGTTGCTGATCCTCCTCTGGCATGTTTTGGCAAGCAGAGGGTGTCTGATAGTACTGAAGCATTAAGAAAATGGGGTGTGCATCATGTTCCTGGCTTCTGTTCTGTGAGACTTGTTCACCCCCAAAAGGAAGAGGTGCATCAGTACACTTTCCGAAGCATTTTTTTTCCCCATGTGCCTCAGATTTGCCTTAAACAATATCACTGAAATCATATTTTACTTGGTTCAGTTCTACAGAAACCAAAAATATGTAGAGCTAATCCCACAAGCCAAATAATTTTAAATGGCAGCTGAGGAAAAACATTAGTAAAAGTAATCAGATGTCAACTTAGGAATGCATTTTAAAGAGGCTAGAGGAAAAGATGCCATACCTAATAAGCATCTTGGAAAAATAATGGACTTTGTCTTTAGGAGGAATCAAAATTAATCTCTTTTCTTCTCCCTGCATTTTATACAAATTCTTCCAAGTTTTTAAATTGAAGCTTTAGAAAAGACCACAGCAAATATGAACAAAAAAGAAGCAGCATTTTGATGTAGTAAAACAGGTTTTATATTTCAGCAGTGTGGGTGTTAGATGACAAACAAGTAGTTTACAAATGTAGGTGGTATTAAAAGGGGTACCAAAGTATTAGCATATCTGTTGATGTGTAGGGACCATAAACTCCAACTGCAGCCTCTGATAATCCACACAAAATTAGCTTTCCAAGGAATGTGATGTCAGTATGGCCCAGGTGAAACCTGTTTGCCAGGAAAGAACTAAAGCAAAAAATAAGGGCTCTCTGACTTCTGGTGAGAACCTGGTACATTCTATGCTAGTAAGAATGTTTTCTTAATGGGCAAAACCAACTCAGAAGGCAAGTTTGGCCATTGTGGTTGAGTGTGTAATGCTCTGCTGTTTGTTGTTCTACAGGAGTGAAGATGCAGTCAATCAGATGGCTGTCACCCCTTTCCCTTTACCTTCTGGCTCCCATTCTTCCATTGAGGTAAGGTTTGGGGGTAGTTGTTTGGTTTCTTTAACTAGGGACTGCTAAATTATAATAATAAACAGCTCATTATAAATTTGAGCACCTTGTGTAATGAAATCCTGAATCATAAAATGCATTGGGTAGGAATGTGACCTAATAGGTGTATTTTCCCTGTCCCCTTTCTACTGATCTATTATTGAAAGGGCTGACAAGGCATTTATGACAGGCTATTGCTGTATAGGAGGAAGGAGAGTCTCCAACTTAAAACCTTGCTATCTTCTATCCTGATCCTTCTACAGCTGATTAGAGTAGTTGTGATGAGGATCTTTTGCCTGGAACATGGATATTCTCCTACAGAAGATAATTATCTTTTTTCATGGGAAAGCTCCCACCTTCTAAGTTCCTTTTCTCCCAGAATACACTCCCACCAGCATCTCAAAAAAAAAAAAAAAATAGGGATATTGAGGAATTACAGTAAAAGAGGTCACTGGGTGCATGGTTTGCATTGCAAGAGCTCCTTGAGACAATCCCAGCCTCTCTGAGAGCCCTGGGCCACCACTCTGTCCTGTATTGGTCTCATTCCTGCTCATTTTCTTCCTGGAGGAGCAGACAATGGATGTTTAAGCTCTGAGCTCTGGTACATGGTGAGTCTTCAGTGCAAAAACTTCCTCAGCTGGTAATGTTGCCAGTGTTTTTCTTCATTTGAGTTGCTATCTCAGCTCCAGTGTGGACTAATTTCTCTCTTGCACAGCACGAATCCTCACAGCATCACCACCCTGTTGTCACTCTGACATCACCATACAGGGTAACTGCATTTTCTAGATAAAGCACATGCTTAGCCTTGCTGCTGCATCTTAATTCTATTTCTTTTTGAGCTAATAAAGCAAAAGATGTTTTATAATTCAATTGGGCTGTGGTCTTGCCTTGAGTTGATGAATTCACATGTGCTGAACTCCTGGTATTTCAATAAGCATTAGTGTGATCCCACAGCACTGCTGCACACAGGGTAGCACAGGATCAATCTCCTGTGTGCACACTTGCTGTTGCTTTCCAGATTATATTACCACTGATGGCTACTTCCATACAGTGCAAGAGCTGCTCAGTTTTTGTTTGAATCAGAGTCATTTGGGGACAGTGCTTTGGCTTTGCCTTCTCTCCTCTATAAAAGCAGCAGGTCCCAGGTGCAGCTGGTGGATTACAAATTACTTTACAATTTACAGAGCCCAAGTTCATTTTCATTTTGTTGACTCTTTAATACCTGTGTTTGTTCCCAGCTTTGTTTAATATTTGTGTCTTTGGGATGAACCAGGAAGTTTTGTTGAAGCACATTCTGTGCTGTGGTCAAATGACTGTAATTAGACTCTACTGGCATGTGGAAACCCAAGCACCCAGCCCCACGTGCAGGGTTTGCCTTAAAGGTGGATGCCTCATGTTCAGTTTCATGCATTAATGGCAAGCTTTTTCTATTCACACTCTGTCTGTTTTATAAGCAAATGCAAGTTTTCACTTCCAGCTAGTTATCTTGTTATTCTGTAATATGAATGATACAAAGAGATGCTGCTGTTGTATAGAAATTAGTATCCCTTTCCTTTGTCAGCTGTTCCTATCTTTAAATAAAGCAAAACAAAACTGACTGTCTATTACACCCTGAAATTACATCTTCAAATGTCTTTGAAATACCAAATGAATATTTAACATCATGTGTTACACTCACTTGTCAGATCCCATTAAGTAGCCTGGCTAGTGTAAGAGAATATCAGGGTGCCATAGTTACCATGCACTGCTCTGTTAATTTTCTTCATCTTAATCTCTTTATCTTCACTGCAGTATTTGAATATGGAAAGTGATAAACAGTAAATGTTTCTTAAAACAGAGTTGTGCTTCACTGCATGGAGCAGCAGGACAGGATTAAACTGTGCTGTGGTGTATTATTCTGTGCACCAAAAGCAGAGAATATGAAATATTAATGACTGTAAAATACCTGTTTTTTTAAAGTTTCATCCATCAGAAAACCACAGAATTATCCATTTTGTTGCAATACTGAATAGAGAGTAAACAGAGACTACTTCACCTGCTCAAGTAGGATCAGGACATTTCTGTGATTGCCATTGTGCACTTCAGTGTGGAATGTCTCGTGAAAATTCAGAAATAATTTTGCTTCTGGAACTGAAGGTCCTGAAATTTGATTTATTGAACATAGTGCATTTTGCTTTGCAAGAGAGAACAGCTCTAAATTAAGATCAAAGGCTTCAGATTATTAAAACTATTTGAAAATAAAGTCAATCCAGATAAGAGATTTAAATATCTTTTCACATTCAGGACATGGTTGGTTAAAAAAACCCATGTTAAATTTTACGTGTAACCAAAATAATTAATTAAAAACCATTACCAATCCTTTCTACCAGGATCATGGTGGCACTGAACATGCAAGTGGTGAAGAAGACCCAAGTTTGGAAGTTGTCATGAAAAGCCTGACTGATGAGGAAGCCAACAAAGCTGTAAGTGACTTAAAGCAATATTAAAGGATTAGAAGTCAGAAAATGGGGGGTCATTGTCTTTTTTTATCTCTACCTTTTAGTGTTACAGCACACTCTTGTCAAATAATACCCAGTACAAGAGCAGAACTAAGCTCTTAGCTTTCCACAGACTGTTTTCATGAGCTAAGCAGTTAGTATAATTTGTTAAAATATTGAGATAAGAGGTTTGTGTAGCATTGTGGCCCCTTTTTGAGTTCTTTCTCAGTGAGGAGATTGAGTTTCCACTCTTGCCATCCATGTGTGACAAACTTCAGAAAAAAAATAAGAGTGGTCTGTAAATCATATTCCTATTTATATTCATAGCTTCATAAATTCTAAGGCCAAAATGTCTATTATCATAATCTAGTCTTGCCTCCTGAATAACACAGCTATAGAGTTACTCTCAGTAATTTCTCCATCAAGCCCATAACTTCTGGTGTAATGTGGTGCTGTCAGTGAGCACTGCAATAAATACTGAACTTCTCATTGATACAGATGGTGCATTTTGCTGCTTAGCATGGCAGGATTTTGCATTATCAGAAATCTGAAAGTCCTTCAGGGTACAGCTCTAATCCCTTTTTTTTTTTTTTTGACTCTATGATAGAAGTTTAAATGGAAAACTACTAAACTCATTGAGAAGTGACTAACCTAGAGGTACATAAAAATTTGCTGAGACAGTGGTTTTGTCTGCAGCTCCCTTTTCAAGGAGCATGTTGCCTGCAGTTCAAGGGTCCTGCCTTCAGCTAAGGAAACCTGACATTTCTGGATTGTTTTCTCTTAGCTGTCTCCTTCCTGCTCCATCATTGAATTGCAAAGAGTGTCCTGGGTTTGGCAAATATGAATTGAATATGCATCATGTTCTCTAGCTACTAAGTATTTCATTAATGACTCTATGAACTCCAAGAGTTAGGAAGTGTTATGTGCTGCTCAAGCATCAAAATTAACCTCTCAGGTAAAGTGAACTGGTTTGTGTTCCCAATGGGTTCCAAAAATGCTGGATTCTTTTGTATCTGGTTCCCTTGCACTGAAATATAAATGAATGGTGCACTGGAATATAAATGAATCAGAGTTTTATTGTATGTATTTACAGGTGTAATTCACCTGGTTTTATTGCTGTTCTTGCTCAACTTGGCAAGAAACTTTTGAGGGATTACAAGGTAATATGAAAAATGGCTCAAAGACTGAAGTGAATAAAAATTATATAGAATATATTGTGCAAAAATGAACTGTTGGTGCAGGATATTGCACTGTGCAGCTTTTTTGAAAGGTATTAGAAGGTATTAGATGAAGTGTGAATTTAATGGGGGGAGGGGGGGCAATAAAATTTTCAGCAATCAGGGTAGCTGTGGAGGGAAGATGCTATTGGAACAGCCCAGAAAATATTGGCAGCCTCTTTTCAAATATTTCTAAATGCATTGTTTGTGTGACTGCTGATGGTTGTGATCAGTCCCTTCTGACCACAAGGAAGAGGGTTTGTAGTCATAAAGACTTCAACACTGCACTGCAGCAGAGGACAGCTTGGTGTTTGGAGGAAAAGAGATTTCTCTTGCAGTCTTTTAGTGACTGTCGAGGCAAAAGACAACAGTGCCTTGTTTTTCAGAGCATGGTGGCTGCTACCAGAGCCTGGTGCCACTTCACTGTTGTTACTGAATTTCTCAGTCATGTGTCAAGAGAAATCAGGGATGTAAAAGTCAACAAGTAAGATCAAGTTCACTGAGTAAATAAAAAGTATGTGCTTATCAGCAGAGATCTTCCACGAGTATGTACAGCTCAAAGCATGGGCAGGATGTCTCACCAAGTGACAGCTGTAATTAAAAAAATATATTAAAAAAGATCACATCGTTCTCTACACATTTGTTGCTGATAAATTTGTCAGTCTCTCCCAAGATACTTTGTTGTTGTCACTTCATCACTTAAAAAGTATAAAGTAATATAATGGACATCATTGTAGACTTGGGTGATAAGAAGGGGAAAAGAAAACAACTGGATTTCTGAACTGGAGCCAATGGAAATATTAGGCAAAGTCTGTGTGCTTATTAGCTGAGGTTTGAGGTGACCTGATAGGTGCCATCCTCAGAAAGCCACCACCTCCTATCTTGCCTTCCATAAAGTGTTGTTGGAAAATCACTGATATGTGGGGCTTTGAGATGTTCCCAAAACTTTTATCAGAGGTGAATCTGGTCTGAGCAGTGGCTGTGTGTGCTCTGAAGGTCCCATAGGTGAGGTAATTTAACTGCTCTTTGGTATGTGGGAATGGATTCATTTTCCTTAAAAGATTTGCACTTGGAACAATAATCTGTCTTTACCACAAACAGAAAATGTGTCCTTGAAACACTGGCAAAGGGTGGGGGGGGCCTTGTAAAAATGATTTTGAATTTATTTGAGAGAATTGAATTAAATTAAAGCAGTTAGGTTGCAGGCTTGTGGCAAATGCCAAGTGTGCAATTCAATGCTTGAGGGGCTGGAGATCATTTTATTTTATTCAGGTACCTCTGGCATAGACTGAGTTCAATGGAGAAGATTAGAGAGATTTAAAGGTGATGCTTAGTTTTTACTTGATGTGTGCACAGTGAAGTTTCATTTCAGTCACATATCACAATGAAAAAGGGAAGTATGGGGTAATTTTTCATTGCTCATTAAAACAATCCCTCATAAAATGACAAAGCAGTCTTCCCATTTCTCCCCTGACACCTCTGATAATACAATGAGATCACCACTTTATCTTTCTTCCTGTTATCCATTTGGATAATAGTTACAGCAAGCTTGGAGAAAAATGCAAGGGGGAAAAAAAAAAAAAGCCTGTGGGGCTTGGCATGATTTAACATAATAAAACTCCAGGAAACAAGGCCAATATTTTCAAGCTTGGTTACCTAAAATTTAATTTACTACTTTTTTTTTTCTTTTTTTATTAATCTATGTATGAATTGTCTTCTTCATTATAAATTCTTTTGAGATGCAGAACATCTCTGTTGTCTTTTGAAGTTGGTACTCAGCTCTTCTGAAAACTAGGCTGTTTATCAGGGTTTTTTAACATGGGGTAAGATAACTAACTAATACTGTGATCAAAGTGGCCTAAGTTTGGCTAAGAGCTAACAACAGGAGGATGCTGTAGCTGTCTGCAAGCAGTTGTAGGAGAGAAAAAATACTTTTTTAATGTATTGCAAGGATATGGAAAGAAATGAGGATACAAGTGGAGCCCGTGATTGAAGTGCCATTGTTTGAGGTATTTATAATGAGGCTGGATGGTGCATTTTAAGCAGTTGCTTTATTTAAGTGCTGGCAGCATGCTCAGTGCTGCTGAGGACTCTGGCAGAGTGAGGGGGTGAGAGAAGAGATGACTCTGAACCCCTTCCTGCTATGGGCACCAAGGGGTTTGTGCAGCCACATGTGCTGCAGGCTGGGCTCACATGTACCTGAACATTTCCACACCACGTGGGGATTGCTGTCCTGGCCACTCCAGAGGACACACTTCCTTCAAGGAACAACACAGATCATGTGGAATCACCTCTTCCCCAGAAATCCCTTCCATACATTGTCTGCCTTCAAGACTGTTGGGTGTGTGATTAATAATTCCTGATATTCCCTCTGTTCATACTTGCTTTTCATCTTTTATGTTCTGAGCTACAGCTTTATGTTGTGCTCCAAATGCACTTACATGAAGAAACATCATCATGTTTGCCCAGAATCATCATTTTCATGCTTGGAGGATATTTTATTTAAGCTGATGAGACACTTTGAATGCACATCACTCTCTTTTTTTTGTGACTTTTTAGGATGTGAAATGTAAAGCTGACAAACCAGTGGTGACAGATCAGCTGGATATGGAGGAGCAGCTCCCAGAAAATGTATGTGTGTTTATATTAACCAGTAAGGGGGTGTTCTGGGGGATTGATCTGTTTGAAACATGATTTATGTGGAGAAGGAGTTAACTGGGGAGACAAAACCATTTTCTTGGTGGAAACTTAAAAAAGATACTTGCTTCTCTTTATGTAAGTGGAAATAATCACATGGGGATGTTCTTTGCTGTTGACAAGTGGAAAAAAAAAAATGAAAACAAAGCCCCTGTGATTTGGTATGAGAGGCTCAACTGAGAGCCTCCTGTCCCTGCTTCTTTCATGAGTATTTCTGGAAGCACAGTTATCCAGTCTTCCCATTTTCCATTTCTTTGTGAAGAGAATGTTTTCAGTTCATCTATGCTTATTACTTCTTTCCCTTCTATTGACTTGGTGATTTATTAAGATACAATAATCAACAGCTAATGGTAATGTCCACATAACATGCCTTTCTGTGGTTAATAACTGATCTCATTTGCTTCTGCATTATTTGTAGGTCCTCAACCAGATCAAACAGTCCAAATCTTCAGCAAAAGTACCAGTCAACTTGCAGGAGATACCCCTGGTGCCAGCACCTACTTATCTTTCTCCAGAGGCAGAAGTCACCAGTCACAGTATGAACCAGTTATTTTTTTCACCAGTATATTTAGTACCCTAACACAAGTTGGATTTTTTTTCTTTTTTTTTTTTCCCAGATAATTTTTGCTGAGATTTTTTTTCTTTGAACATCCATAAGGTGTTTCTATATTTCTCTCATTTTATAATATTTGAGAGCTTGATGGTGTCTTTGCTTGTTTTTCTTCAAGGGAGACCTTCTAAATCTTCCAGCTCCTGACAGGAGGTTGAAGCCAAGGAGGGCACCTCACCATCGTGATCTGAACTGTATAGATTATAACTGAATCAGATGTCCTCTCAGACATTTACTCTGAACATTTACTCCCAAAGCTCTAGAGTCATTCTGATTTAGAGACCTCAGAACTCACACAAATATTCTCTGGTTCAGTTTAGCTCAGTACAGGTGAAGAGCAAAATACAAGACCTTAATTAGTTGCTCTTGTACAATTAGTTTTCTGGTTTTCACTGTCTCATTGAATAATGTGACTTATTTCTTTACCTTTTCATTTTCTTAGGCATCTTTCCACCACCATTGCCTGTGGATCCAGCAACCTGTCCTATAGTTCCAGGGCAGGAGATGACAATAGAGATATCAAAGGGTCGGTCAGGCCTAGGACTCAGCATCGTTGGGGGGAAGGACACTCCACTGGTGAGTTTCTGTTAAATATTTACTGTCTCTTGTTAAAGAATAGAAGACAAAGAAAATGTAGAAAGTAGTCATGCCATTCATCTGTAATTGCTCTCATGAATTGTTCAAGAGGAGAAACCAACAACTACAATCTCCAGTATCAAAATGATAACTTTGCCTTGTATCAGATTGGCTGTTTGCTGTTCTGTTTCAGTTTGAAAGGTTTGTTTCAGTAATGCTTTCTGCTCAGAGTTTACAAATATATATCCATTTTTTAAACCACTGTGGATCAATGATTTCAAGCAGGCGAGTTACCAGAATGGTTGGATTGGAAACGAACATCACAGAGGTAGAGCTGCTTCAGCAGAGTGAGCACCTCTGTCTTGAGAGCCTAAATGCTTAGTAGCTGTTTAAACAAACTGTGATTTATCTCCCTGTCAGCAAAAGCCCTTGCTAACAGAAGTAAACCAAAGGTAATCTTTTATTGTTTTCTGTGTCTTTTTGCTTAATCTTGGTCTGGGCCATGCTTTTCCTTTTTTTTTTTTTAATTATCTAAAGCTAAATTGAAATATATCAGTTCAGGTGTAAACTCAGCAAGGTAGTTATGCTAAACCCTTCTCTGCCTCTGCTGTTGGGATCTGTTTCCACTCCACTTTCCATTTAAGAGATGTTATCTTACAGTACAGCAGAATGTCAGATGGTGTTTTTTAAATGCCAAATTCAGTTCCTTCAGTAAATAAATCTTCTGCAGAGGTGTTTTTGCTGGGTTCTCTTGAATCCCCTGCCACAGAGACGCTTAAGGCAATAGAGCTGCTCTGTTACATGCAATTGTTCCTGAAAATACCAATGTGGTGCATCATTAAGCAAGGGAGAGCTGTGAGTGTCAGTAGCTACAGACAGTTGCAATGCACTAATCCTGTCTTCTTGGTCTGGAAGAGAAGGAGAAAAACCCAAGGAAGTCGAAAAGAAAAAAGAAAGTTTTGTTCTGCAACATGGAGGCTGTATCTTTTACAGCATTAAAGCTGAAATTGGAAAAGGTTCAGCTTTTGGTCCCATTTATCCAAGTCTCTTGATTATGTAGAGTCTGGATGAATTGCTCTGTTTCACATGGAGATAGATCTGAATTATGCTGAAGGTTTAAATCAGACTATATGGTTTTCACTCTGCCCAGCCATGCGCTGTTTTGTACCCAGTCCCTCTTTGTCAAGCTCCTCAGTGTTAAGTAAATTCAAATAAGACATTCAGCATTAGTCATCTCTCTGCTTTTTCATTTAGCTGGAATTTGGAAATAATACATGGCAGTCTGTCAGATGCAATCTGGTGCACGTCTTTCATGAGATTTTAATATAAATAAATGAAAATTATAAAGATCTGCTTTACAGAGCGGATGAGAAAAAATGCAGAGGATTTTATTCTTGAAATTGAGTAAATGGTTTTGGTTAAGTATTTTACTTTCATTCGTTTATTCATTAAACTGTCCACCTAGGAATATATTTTAAAAATCTATGCACTTGGTTGCAGTAACTGCAGTTCATGGAGGAGGGAGCTCTGCTCTCCAACATCCTCACATTATGGGCATTGCCAAAATGAGTCCCTCTTTCTTTCCCTTTGTGAATCTGCTCCTTCAAAGGCAAGTGAAGTGTCATAAGAAACAAGTTGCTTTTGTGAGCCCACAGTCTAATCTGATGGTTTACCACGTGTGGAGACCCTTCCTGGGCTTCTCCAGAACTTGCTTATCCAAAACAGTGCTTGCAAAGCTTTCTCCTCAAAGCTCACTTCAGAATCTTTTGGATCTTTCTTGCATACAAGATGTACAGTCCCAGTTTTTGGAATAATAAATCTGGCAGCTTGCTAAAGGGATGCACTGCTTCAAAATGAAATCTAGAGTACAACTTTTAAAGTCATAACCTTGGGAATCTCATCAGAAACCACCAAGTAGAGACTTGAAAAATAGAGCCTTGTGAGCAGGAAAGTTAATTTGTTCAGGAGGTTGGAAAGTGATGCCTTCACCCCTGTGAAATACTTTTGTTGAGACAATGACCATCCCATTAAACTTGCAAAGCCTTTTGAGTTTCACGTGTTAGGAGCAAGAGCTGTGGCTGAGTGCTTAGTGGAGCAGGAGAGCATCAGCTGGAAAGATGCTTGTGCACAAGGCACAGGGAAGGGAGGATTGTCCTTGAGAGCTGTCTTTGTGCAGTTGATCTTTAGACAGCTATAGCCCTTAAGCAGTTCCATTTCATTTTATTCTAAGGGTTGATTTTTGTGTTTTTGCTTCACTGTCTTTCATTTCACCTTCCCGTGTACCCCTGAGAGAACACAACACATGGCCTCTGCTTTAAAGCAATTAAACTGCAGAGTGGAGCTGGCTGAAGTACAGGGCTTTCCATTCGTGAGAAGATTTTATTCTTTCTTTGGTTGTGGTCCAATCAAACTTGTAAAAGTAACCTCAGAGTGGATTTTTTTTTTTTATTTTTTAAAAAGAGGTGTTTCCAGAAACAGCCCAAAATGGGGTTTGAGGCTCTAACTCTGCACCCCAGGACACCATCCTGCCCTCTCATCCCCTTGGTTGCTGAATTGGATTGAATTGTCAGCTCCACCACCACTAATAGGAGCCATAAACCTGCCAGGAGTGTCATTGTCACTCGGCAGCTGCTGGTGCTCCCGGGACACCAGCTCTGGGAACACCATGGACCAGTTCAGGCTCCCAGAGCTGCAGACCCAGTGCAGGGCAGGACTCTCATGCTGGGGCTGCCAGCTCCAAGCCTGGACAAGCTGTGGCTTGTAGCTCGACCTGGAGTTGAGCTTTCAGAGCTGGGTGTTGACAGCAGCAAGCCAGCGTTGGCGTGCCCAGCTGGCCCAAGGCTGTGCCGGCCATCCTGCGTGTCCAGGATGAATGATGGGCCCTGTGGGATCCAGGACTGGCAGCACTGGGTAGTCCAGTTGTTCACCATAAATTTAGGAAATGTTCCTCAGTTATTCTGCTTTTGATTCACTGCGTTCTGCATAAGTTTTTTTCAAGGCAAATAATTTAGTTTCACGTAACGGGCTTTATCCTCTGAAACCATTGCCAGAAAGTTTCTGTGAGTTTTTCTTCTTAAATCGCCTGAGAACAGGGGATCAAAGAACTGCTTAAAAAAAAAAAAGCTGCCCTGCTATTCCTCCAGGTGGTGGTGGTTTGGGGGTTAAATCATCTGAACCCCATTATCACCCCAGAGCAGGTGAATGCTACAATGTCCTGTCCAGTTAGCAACTTGCAATGAGCCATTTGCTAGAAATGGGGATTGTCAATTCACAGGGATTTGATTCTTGGCTGCAAGTGGAAAAAGCATGGCTCTGAGATACAAACATTTTCTTACTAGGTGAGAGCACTGGTTTCCTTCCAGCTGAATAATTTAGCAATGGCTGAGTTGATTACTCGTAGTTATTGACTCTGTATTCTCTGCCTGGGTGATTAAGATGCTCAGACACGCCAAGGGGATTCGGTGCTTTTGAGGCTGGTGGAGGCTGGTACAGGGACATTCCCCCCAGGCAGAGCTAGAAAACCCTGGCAGGGGAGAGCAAAGAGGCTCAGCTGGGGCTTCAAACCACAATTAAGTACTGAAGAGGCACCTACAATATATAAAAGACAAAAAAATTGTGGGAGCAGCAACCTGGAGACTCTTAGGAGGTGTAGCCATGAGTTGGTCACTGTCTAAACCTTACGTAGAAGGGAAGGGTATTTTATCCTGTTTTAATCAAAGCAGCAGCAAAACTCGTATGCAGAATTTTTATACCATATTGTTTACTTTGAATTTTCTACATGTATTTGTTTTTTTATTTTACTTTTGTTTTCAGCTGACTTTAATAAAAAGCATTTTTTAAGGCAATTAACAAACTTTAAGGTTCTCCATCTGTAAAATAAAGTGCCTCCACCAAGCCAGGGAACTGGAACACGTTAGCAATGCTCCAAAAAAGTAACAGAATATGTCTCTGCTCAGCTAACACTAGTTGGTGTGAGAGCTGCTAACACTGGATGGGAGAGGAAAAAGCTTTTCTAATCACCTCAGTTAGCCCAGAAGGCTTTCTGGCTTGCGGCAGAGCAGGCAGAGCTTCCTGATGGTGGGATGCAGTCTGACAGAAGAATATTTAGATTCATTCTGTCAGTCCAGGTGAGTCATACCTTGCATAAACCCCATCTGTTAAGGAAGGGCAAGGGAATAATCAAGAAAACCGTGACTTTAAATTGCAGCTGTTCAAGACCCGCTGTTTGCCCCTGGAGCTGTGAGGGCTAATTACCCTGCCAAGGTCTCCACGCTGCCAAGAGCAGACTGAAGCCAAGTCTGGTATCTCTGGTTTGTGCTGTGCTGCAGTCAGCAGTGGGGACCTACCTAAACGTATGGACTGATGTGACTTCTGCATTGCTAAACAAACAGGTTGTCCAGTGGTTGAGCTTTTTTCCCCTCCCTCCCTCCCTCCCACCTCAGTTATATTTATTCAGGCAAAAATAACTTCATCAATTAGAGACCGACGAGGTCTGAGCGACTTGGTGGAGAGTCACCAAGAGCAGCTAAGACTGGAACTGGTTTAGTGGAATATGCTTACCTTGTAACTACAAATGAAAAGGGAATATTGAGCTCAGGAGGGTTCCAGCAATGTACTGGCTGTGGGTAGATTCTGTTGCTGTTCAGGCTGTCACACAATGAATGGAACAATAGAATGAAAAACGGTAATAGAAGTCCTACGTTTTTAATCATGGCTTGGATATTGTAAAGGAAAAGTTTGTGGTTGGGTGAGAAAAAAGTGCAATCACTTCTTAACCATCACCCACATTTATAAAACAGGAGGCAATTTAATGACAGAGAGGTAAATGCAGTTAGCTTGAAATTGTGAGGAATTGCTTTGACTTCGGGTTGGATAACGTTAAAATGAGGTTGGCAGATTCATCACAATTCCAGAAGGACAGCAGCTTACAACAGCATGAAAAAAACAAACTGCTTTGTACATGAGTTGTCACAATGGGGAATTAGAGTAGTAAGTTTTGCAGATCACATGTTTGATGGCTGTTTGGCAGGGGCTGAGCTGACTGCACGGCTCGCTTGCGTAGCAGTGCCTTGCTTAAAGAAGTTGGTGTCTTCCAGGAGTGTAAATCAACCATAAAATTAAAACTAACAATATACAAAAGCAGTAGGACACATCAGAATGGACTTAGGAGTATCTTGCTTGCTGCTGGTTGAAACCTCTGGCTGTTGGCTGCCCGTGTCACGTGCATTCAGGATCTCGTGCGACCTGTAGGGCTTGTGTTGTGCACTATACACTCTAAATGGTTATTTTATTTCTTTTTTATTTAATAAAATAATGAGAGTGAGGGAGTTACCATTTTAATATGTAGTTCTGTCTTTTATTATTCCCTCCAAAATGAGCATGTATACTTTTTGAAAAACTGAGGTTTGCTTTGGCACGTGATTCATAGAAACATAGCTCTTTCTATCATTCTGACTTAAGTCATATATTTTTACACTAAACATCTTATTACCTTAGTTTTATTATTTCAGAATCAAAGGAGAGCTTGCAAATGTCTATGACTGCAGACCGAAAGAATGTTAATGAATAGTGCCATTGAATTTTCAGGTTTTAGCTTTTCTGATCTTAGAGAATATAACTGTAAGCAAAAATATTATGCAAGCTGAATAAAATTTAAATAAATAAGGACCAGATGTAACTATAGGGGCCTATAAAATGTAATACAAATATTATCCACTTCCTTAAAATAAATCTGTATTTTAGTATGAAAAATTATATTCATATTGATGTTGTGGATTAATCTTTTTTTATGAAAGTTGGCAAGTGAACACCATCTCTTGCAAGGGCTTGTTCTTAAATGGGAAACAGACCTTTTGTTTTGACCTTGGGTAGAGAAGTTTTTCAGTATCATGCAATGTAAAGCATTTTTACATTAACACGGTAATACATTTTTACATTATATAGCCTGTTTTATTACAGTAGTGTTTGGCTTAGGATTTGGGTGCCTGTTAATGGTTTGTGACTGCTAGCAATGGCAAAATATTTGAGTGGTAGGAGGAGGTATTTGCAGCACAGTGCATTAGATAAGCCCCTTTAAGAAGTCAAGTGATTTGCTTGGGGTTGACCTTCAGCTTTTGTTGATGAACTGTTATCTTTTAGAATCCATTTAGATCTGCAAGTGGAAGATCACAGATCATAACAAGAACTGTTGTAATTTCCTCTGCCTGCAAGTAACTAGCAGCTGAATTTAACTACTGAGAGATGCTTATATGGGGCTAATTCTTCAGCAAATCACACTGTGCAACTAGTTGATTTCTACTTGATCTGTTAACCAGCATGTAAAAATGAAATGACAATTTTACTACTCTGGACAAAGCATTCTAGAAGTTGAAAAGGAAATAACTAATGGTATTGTGCTTGCCCTGGGAAAGAGATAAATCTGTAATCGTGCCGTCAGCAAAAACCCTTGCAGCTTTATTATCTTTAATAAATGCTAATTTAGTGTAACGTTTGTAGCTATGTAGGAAATGTGTTGGAAATGGGTAATATTAGCTTAGGAAAACACAACATGTCAACTAAATCAGGAAACATCTTTTCCTGAATGTTGTTTTATATGTAGCTTACTTTTCTTTTGCTTCCTTGGGAAAGTACTCACAGAAAGATGCATTTCTTACACCAAATACATAATTTTGGTTAGTTGGTAAGATTCACTGACCTAACTGCAGACCAAACTGAGATACTGAAATAACAAAGAATGAACTCAAAACTAATGTTAGCTTAAAGAAATAGCTTGTTGTGAATGATCTGCAGTGGTTAGAGTTATCCAGTGCTGCTGCTTGTCCTTCTGAAGAACAGCTGCAGAGAAGAAAAGCAACACTAGAGAGACTGGTTCAGAAGCTATAAACTTGCAGAAAATATGTGAGCAGTCCAAGCCTAAAGCCAGACAGCTTGTGAGACTTTCTCACCACTGTTTATGGTCCTGCAGGCTTTCAAGGTTGCTTGGTCAGTGATTTTCCTCAATAGGAAGGACTTTACCACCTTTCTCCCAAAGGCTCAATCCAGACAGTGCTCTGTGGTCATTGCCTGGGGTCTCTGCTATACCAGCTCTTGACATTTAAGATACAAAGATTAAGCTGTCACTCCTACTGAATTTAATTCTTAATGTTACCATTTCTATTTGTGCTCTCTGCTGACGGCTGAGTGTGATATTCTTGCCCTGCCTCGTCTCTGAAGTTGTATAAATCAAGCAGAAAAAATAACCACAGCTTGAGGGGGAGCTGAGATCTGATCCCTGAGAGTTCAGGACTATTCCCCTCCCTCAGATAGAAGGCAGTGCAGTGTCAGTCACTCTGGGCATGTTTTGCAGGTTGGATTTGCTGTTAAGTGGATTCTGAGATGGGCTGGTTTTTGTCCTGCCCTCTCTGCTCAGGAGACAAAGTACCATCTGATAGATTGTATGGCAGGCTTGGTAAATGTTACCCCTCCCAGACAGAGTTGGTGCACTTCATGTATGAGCCAGGTGTGCTCTGCCATGATTGGGAACTATTCTGGCTTGCAGGTGATTTTTTTTCTTTAGCTTAAAAATTCCTTTCTACATTGTCTTTCATATTCTTTCTCAAAATTGGATATTCAAGTTTACCCCTGTGAGTGTGGACATAAATGCCCTGGTTTGTATTCTGCATCCTTCAATCCTTTGCAAGAAATGTTCATCTTTGCATTAATTCCCAATTTGTATCATGGTCCCAGACTATGTCAAAATATACAAAGATTAAAGCTCCAGTTTGTTGAATGGATTTGTAAATCCTATGAAGTATGTGCTTTCAGCAGCTGGATATCTTTCTTTAAACAACTGTGTTCAGCAGCTGGACTCGATGATCTCCAGAGGCCCCTTCCAACCCCTACCATTCTGATTCCTTCTTCTCAATTGATTGACTAGTTCTTAGCTGTTTAGCCCTTGAACTTCTAGAGATATCAAGCACAAAAGGATTTGAAGTGAGTGAGCAAGAGATGCAGACATTCAGTAACCAAAACCCATCATTTAAATAAATGCTTTGTGTTGTTTTAGTCATGACAGAGACAATTATTTTCCTGGGGCACTGAGGGGGGTGTTACAGCTGAAATCCATAGCAGATCTACAGAGTCACTACAGATTAGGGACCCCTTAGGTGGTTGAAGTGTGGCATTACCTCTCATTACTGTGTAAACTTCTTTAAAACACTGATACACTTAAAAGTGTTAATCACAGCAGTAGTTTTAGTGATTTGTTATCAAAACAGAGTCATACAGATCCACTAGATCCAGTGGCAAACAATGACTTCTGGGTTAAATGTACTGTGACCTGACCCCAGAAGTACCAAAGCTGTCTGTTTCTAAGCTCAGGAAGGTGAGCCTCACATATTTATGTTTATGGACTATTTAAAAATCTTCACAGTACATTTTGGACACGCTGCTTCATTGTGCTTTTAATCAATTTGATAAGCCTGACTCAACTACACTGCTTAAACCCAAAAAAACTAGTTAAGAAAAACAGTGCTTTGGCAGGTCAGCGAGATGTTTCCTCCTCCAGGGTAGGCACAGGCCAAACAGGAATGTACCTTCTCATGCCATGTGTATTTTTAGTTCTAGATCTGGCTTCTACCACACACAGGAACCCCAGTGTAATATTGAATTGTTGCCTTTTCAAATAGATGAGGCAGATTGTTCAAACTGATAAGGGTTGGTGGTTCCTGAATCTGAGCTGGAGGTATGTGCAGCTTTGCATTCAATAAGGTGGTGCTGGGGAAAGCTGGTGGCTGTCACTTTGTTGACCCTTTCTAAAGCAACCACAGAATGGAAAACTAATTGAAAGAAATGTGATTGAAAGCTCCTCAGACATTAGGAAATATCTGATTAAATACAGTCTGAAAGGGTTTGGTGTGACCATCTTGGGTAGGTGCCCAGCCTGCTGTTCCGTGGTCCTGTTGCTGTTTTTCTACCCACCTCGTGTTCATCCACGGCCCTGGTGTGTCCCAGTTGAATGATGTTGTCTCAATAATCTGGCCAGTATTTTGTGTTATCTTGTTGGCTGCTTCTAAATGCCTCCCTTTGTAAAGTGTTTAAAAAACTAGAAGTGAAGTGTGCTATGGAAGTTCTAAACCACAGACTCAGCTTTTTCTCAGTTACCCATGATCAGCCTCAGGTGAAAAAATACACATCTCTGTCACCCTCCTGGCTTTCACCCAGCCAAGAGTCTCTTGTGTTGACTTTGTTTTAAAAATGATCATGTAAATCTAAGATAACCCTCAAAAAAAAACCCCAAACCCACACGACCAATAACCCACAACAACCCCATGACTAAGAGAAGATCTGAGACACACAACAGAAGATTTTGGCAGTGCTGCTGAGATGATCATGCCCACGTTGCTCAGTTCTACCAGTAATAGCTGCTTCACTTATTTCAATAAAGCCCTGCAGTTGCCAGTGGTGTATAGATGTATAATCTATATGTATAATCTTTTATTTAATCAACCTATTCTTTTGATTCTTCTTAATTACCTTGGTACCCAGCTCACAGTCTTTTGCCTTCATTTATGTAGATTGAAATCTCTTTCTCCCCATCTGGGATGCTTGTATCAGCTGTAATCCATTTGTGATTAAAATCCTCCAGGCCTTTTCCAGTGCCTGGTATCAAAGAGGCAGCTTTGTGACAGCAGCGCTGTGCTCCAGCAGCGGCGGTGGGGTGGCTGGAGATACAAGTCCTCCTCATTAAATAAGGTGTAGTGGGAATGAAAAAGAAGAATGCTCTCAATGTTGCCTTGATCAGAGCGTTAGCTTGAGGGCACTCGAGTTTTCTCGCTGTTCAACACGCCCCACGTGCGCCGGGAAAGCCTCGCGAGGCAGCGCGGGGCCGGGAGGGGGGGTGTTTAGCTGGGTGATGAGAGATGTAGCATCTAAGGGTGCTTTCAAAACCCCGAGCTACTTCGTTCTCCCCCAGCAGCTCTTTCCTGCTCCTGCCCCGGGCAGGCGGTGCCCAGCGGGGCCGCGCTCAGCACCGCGCCGCCTTTTGTTGCGGAAGGTCTGTCCTTTGCCTCGCACACCAGGCTGGTGCTGGTTCACCACCATGGTATTTTGGAGGCTGTATCTGTCTGAGAATGGGTCATCCAGTGCCTACGTGTCTAAGTGAAAATCTCCCCGTGTTCAGCCACAGCTGTGGGAGGGTTCGCGGTGAAGCCGGTTCCGCTCTGAGGTTGGGGGGGTTTGCTGGTGACACTGGAGAGAGGAGCACGTTTTGCACAGCTCGCTGGCCCATCCTGCTCTGCCAGGACCACAGCTGAAGGGCTGTAGCAGGATGTTCACCTATTTGTCTCAGGAAAAAAAAAAAACAAGGCAGCATAACACAAAGAAACAAACCAGAACAATGCGAAGGGAAAGCACCAGCAAGAGAACAGTATGTTCTTTGTAATGCTTTTTCTTTGGGGACATCTATTGCTGGCAATAAGATTAAATCACTGAAACCTTCCCTGAAGCTACATCTGCCACTGCCTACATTTTCCAACCTCAGTAATAAACTAACATTTGCCATTGTTCGTTTCTTCTGGATTTCATTTCTTACAGATTTAACCAGCACTATTTACCACAAGGCATTCAGTTTTTGCTTAAAGCTGAGTTTTATGCCAAGTCCCTAAAAATATTCATAGCTCCAAAGAATCTGGTTTTAAATAATATCATAAAAAGTAGACGATATTAATACAATGGTTCACACTGAGTTCATGGAAGACTGCTGATGCCAATGATGGGAGCCTAAGAAGCTCTAGACAAGACTACCCTGAAGTGGTGAACAAACCTCTTTTTACCTTTTTTTACCATATTTCATATTTACCATATTGACAGTCATTTTCTTATCCCAGAATATTAAATATATATATATATATATATATATATATATATATCTTTGTTGTGTTACAGTCTTGCTTCTGCTGCCATATGGAATGCTGTGCCCTTTTCCTGGGCTGGGTCACAGCTGCCTGTTTTCAGGGTGTTTGGTCAGAAGGATTCTCACCACCCTCTTCTTCCCACAGGACGCCATAGTGATCCATGAAGTTTATGAAGAAGGGGCAGCAGCCCGAGATGGGAGGCTTTGGGCTGGAGACCAAATTCTGGAGGTAATTCAGTCTCTCCACATATGTACTTGCTCGTGTCTTTGCCATGGGTACTTGGGTACTTGTATTCAGTGCAGCAGGGGAAAGAGAGCTCATTGAGTAGGGTGTCTACTTGAAGCTGCTTCTCAGTCACTAAGAACGTCCTCACCAATCCCATTTCCTTAGATATTCATATAAACTGAAGGTACAAATTGAGAATATATTAAATTTAATTGAGCAAGGCAGTTCTTGAATTACATAGTTCAGCTGTCATGTCCAATAGCTCGGTATTATTCATCTCTTTAATCTTTCATTTGTAGGCCCACACTACCACCACCACTGCTCCAGTATCCCTGTGCTGCTGGGAAAGAAGCATGGAGCTGGGAACCAAGCACAGGGTGAGGGTGGGCACAGTGTCCCTGCTGGAGAACTCCCAGCACCCACCCTCACCAGTGCCAGGGGAGCCACCCACGGCTTCAGGCCAGGGGACATCAAACTGGGCAACACTCTGAATGGTTCTGTCAAGAAATATCCTGGGTTTTTTTTCCTTGCAGACAAGCATGGAAGCAGAGGAGGAGGGAAAGGGTTAAGAAAGAAGTGTTGGTCTGCAAATGAAACTTGCATCAGGCAGGGGTTCGAGCAGCTGCTTGCAGCCTCTCCTGTCAGATCAGGACAAATTCCCAGCATGGCCATTAAGGCTTTGGTGTGTAGGGTTAGAAAAATAGCCAGGGGTACTTGGGGAGTTGTCTTTACAGCTCTTGCACTGAAAATATTTTTTTTTTAGCGTTGAGGCTGAATGTTGTTTGTGTTTTATAAATAATTGTGTATTAACAGAGCACAATAATTAGGGGATGAAAATGGGGAAGGTTAATTAATTCTTCTCTGGCCAAACAGGAAAGTGCTAATGTTTGTGTGCCATAATATTGTTATTATTTCAGCTTTTAAAAGCTGCACTAATGAATCAAAAAGATGACTCTGAATTAGTTTCAGATTAGTATGATAAAGCACACGTAGATGCCCGAGTCAAGGAAAGAATACCAAGGCAGGATATAAATAAATGTGTGCAGAATTATTATAGATAAGTCTTAATTATCTTCATGTAAAATCAAGTATGATTATAACTTTGCATATCTAGAAATACTGAGTAATGTTTTCATTGCCTTAAAACTTACTATGTAAGTGGCTTAACACCATATTCTTACTCAGTTACTGTCCACACTGCTTCCTAAAGAGACTTCCAAAATATTTAAGCATTGATAGTCTTTGGTATTAAGAAATCAAATATTATTTTGTCAACAGAATATTGGCAAACACCTTAAAGGTTATCTGTGGATTGATCTTGGCAAAATTAGGAGGCTGAGTTCCCAGTTGCACTAGTGGGGTTTTTTCATACTTGAGCGTTCAATCAGAACTTCATGTCCTATCTGATATTACTAAAATGTGAAAACACGTTCAGGTTGTTGTAAGAGCAAAGCAGTTGAGTGCCCCAGGAGCGGTCTCGTGTGCCACCTATTGGAACAAAGCTAAATAACCATCTCATGTCTCCTTTGCTCATGCTTCCCATTCCTTCAGTCTTTGGCTTGGTGATGGTGTGAAGCTGGGGGACAAGGAAGAGCAGCAAGAGATCTAGGAATCTCAAAGGAGCATATCCCACTTCATCTAGTCATAAGAAAGGAGCATTGTCTGAGGTTCCAGCAGTTAAACAGAAGGGAAGAAGGTCCACAAACCTCCCAAGCCAAAATGTTTTGATTATCATGATTTACTCCAGGCAGTGGCACAAAGCACCGAACTCACGCTCGGTGGGAGATCCACAAGCTCAGCCCTCTGGAAATGGGAGCACTAAATTAGAGTGCCAAGGGGTGTCAATTTGACAAATCTGCCCTGTCACACGGGGGTAGGGTGTGATGGAAAGATCATTTATACGTGTCATTTAGAAAGAAAACACTGATTATTTCAGGTGAACGGGATCGATCTGCGGAACGCCAGCCACGAAGAAGCGATCACTGCGCTGAGGCAGACACCCCAGAAGGTGCAGTTGGTCATTTATAGAGATGAAGCACATTACAAAGATGAAGAAAACTTGGAGATCTTCTATGTAGATATACAGAAGAAAACAGGCCGAGGACTAGGGCTCAGCATAGCTGGAAAACGGTAAGAGCATCGATTGGACTGAGCCTCGAGTGAGAAGTGGTTTGCTTTTTGTCATGTGAACAACTGTAGCCATTAAACAGAACATGAAATAAAAACTCTGTAAGGAATGGAATTTTGTACCTAAATATCTCCAAGGATGCCGTGGAGTTCCTCTGTCAGAATGCTGACACACACCTGGGTAGCAGCAGCTGAAGCTGCCCCAGAGAGCTCCTGGCTCAATGTCCCACTCAGAGCCAGTGTGGCTGAGTGGGCATGTGCAGGACCAGGATCATCTCACTGCCTTCAGCATAGCTCTGTCTCAAGGCTTGGAGGCCTGAGCCACATCTTTTCTGATTTCAAAGTAGGGAGAGAAACCTCTTTGTTTCCAAGTAGCAGGATGTGCATTTGGAAGTGGATTTACAAGTTAGATCTGGCTTCCAGTCAGGTGCAAAGTGTCAGTGGAAGAGGAGAGGTTGAGTTAGACCCAAATCCTCAACGATATCACAGTGACTGCACAACTCTGCAGACACCAGTCCTGGGAGGTAACAGCTACTTAATAAAACCTGACTTTTTACTGATGTATTTCTAAACCATTGCCATTAGATTATTGGAAGCAGGGCACTGATAGATCTAATCTTTCCTTGCCAGAAGAGATTTATGGCATGACAGAGGTGAGCACCCGTTCAGCATTGGCGTGTAAGAGTCATATGGTTGCTCTTCTGCATTGCCATTAAAACATTTATTTTCTCCATGACAAATCATCATGTGGATATCCTGCCTGTGAACAGTCAGGAAAGTTTCCACACCAGTTTGTTACAAGAGTGGTGATGTTGAACCCAGGTGTTGTGAGCAGATTGCGGGTTGGGTAATTAATTTAGCTTATGTAAATTATCCTACAGATGGCAATCACAGACTCCAGCCCTCCTGATTTGCTTCTGTGCAAAACTTTCTGTGCTATCACTAAGTGCTCTCCTTCTGGGGATTGCCACCCCAGAGGCAGTCCAGTTTCTGAAGTCCATTAAATGGTGCCCAGGTATTGTGCAGGTTGCAAAGCCTTCCCTCCTTCAGGGCAAAGGGAACCAGACAAATCTCAGTGCTGCAGCTGGCACCAGAGCCAGGGCCAGCATGGAGGGGTCTGTGGCCACGGGGAGGGGAGTTCCTCCAAGGAGGCTGGGAGCTGATAAACCAGTTCCCCCAGTCTGCATGGCTCTCATGAGCCTCACTGCCTGCCCATGGCTGCAGAGCTGGGGCTCCTGCTGCAAAGCTCATGTGCAGAGCTATCCAAAGCCTTTCCTGCAGACTTCTCCCTGCTCTTCTGTTGGGGGCCTCCAGGCTTCTAGAAAAGCAACTGAGCTGAACCTTTAGGGGAATAGAGAACAACAACAAAAATTCTGAGGCTGTGTAATTCATATCAGGCACATCAGGAGATAGTTTAACTCCATCTTAGACTGATCCTTGGTCTAAAAAGTGGTATTTTCTAATGAATCTTTATAGATCTTTATGAACTAATGGTTCAAGGGGAAAGACTAAACAGTAAAACATGCCTTGCTTTTCAAATTCATAGATTTTTTACACTCAAAGCGATTGAATGGAGTGTAAAGCTAGTTCTGCCTCTGCTCACAGGTTCCTTTTCATGTCTCTTAAATGCAAGTAATCTAAATTGGTCTCCCAAAGAATATTGGATTGTGTAATTAGCCATATGCTTCTTGCATTGTTAGAAATGGAAGTGGAGTGTTTATCTCTGACATTGTTAAAGGAGGAGCTGCAGACCTAGATGGAAGATTAATTCAAGGAGATCAGATTTTGTCTGTAAATGGAGAGGATATGAGAAATGCCTCACAAGAGACTGTTGCCACTATACTTAAGGTGAGTACATAATACATTTGAAGATATTGAATTGCAGTTACTGACACTATGGAAGGTAATTATTCTGAAGTGCTATTTACAGATTCGTGGGACAGACAGCTCAAACTGATTACCAAGACAGGAATTTCATCTGAAATAACTTTGGGAGATTCATTTAAAATCACTTCTCCATGTTTATTTAGGTGTGGGATGATGTGAAATGGGAAAACAAAGACACATCTACTATTCAGGCATTTATTTGAAAATGCAACTGTGTATTTCTTACATTAGAAAAATATTTGGAAACCTGTGAGGCATGCAGATCAGAACTGAAATAAAATGCTTTTAGCTTTGCTGCACTAACCTGCAGCTGTAAAATGGCAGCTGAAATCTGTTTCTGCACAGCTTTCCATCTTAGAGGAGTGGTTTTATCCTCTCAAATTGTACAGTCTTGGAGAATTTGCTTCTTTCCATTATAAAGACCTTGAGGCAGGGGAGAGGGCAGGGGGTGGCCTGGCTGCAAGTGCCTGGTGGTAGCTCCTGTGGGCAGCTCCTGGGCCCAACAGCCCAGACCAAGGAGGAGGGGATGGGTGGGAGTGATGCTGCTGACCCATTGCTATTCAAAACTGCATCTGGGAGCTTTTTCCCTGCCATCACCACTAGTGGTTCTGGGTATAATTTCTTGCATTCTTGAAGGGAAAGGCAAATTATTTCCTTGCTTCTTCCATTTGAGGTTGGTACCTGGCCAAAAGTTTACCTGCTTAGGAGTTGGAGATTGGTGATGTGAGAGAGTATTATAAAGTTGAATCCATGTGTGTTAAATTCTGCAGCATTTTTTCCTCTGAAGCTTTTTTTATTAAAGAGCTGAGGGCTTCTTGTTTATTTTCACCAAGTAATTGGCCATCTACACTTTGCCAGTAGGAAGATTCATACCAACTTCAGCAACCAGCATAAACCTAAATCCAGGAGCAGGCACTTTTTGCATTGTCTAAATACAAATATTAATATTTTGAGCATTCCTCATGGTCTTCTTCAAGGAGTTTTGGTGCTGAATATAAACTTAATTCTCTCCAGGAGAACATGCAATATTCTATGTCTATTTCAATGTTGCCTGATGTCTTTTTATCTCCAAGTGTGCCCAAGGCCTGGTGCATCTTGAGCTTGGGAGACTGAGAGCTGGATCATGGCTTTCATCACGGAAAACATCCCAAAATAGTCAGGTTAGTGACAAATGTGTCTGTATAAAGTGGAGCTGTGAAGGGAGACAGGGCACAGGTATCCACATGAGGTCCAGTGCTTCCATAAACTGCTGAGGGTGTGGAACAAAATCTTTTGCTGCAATAATTTTCTGTGCTGAACTGCAATGTGTCCTGCTGAAATGCTGATTAAGCAGAAGAGCTACTTAACATATATCTTTGTTTAAGGAGCATCATCCTGAGACACACCAAAAATCTGTAATACCTTTCTCAAATGGTGATACCCAGAATCTGTTTGGTTTTTTTTAAGACCTGCAAAAAAAATGCTGAATGGATTTTCTGCAGCTGTTTTGTCAATCAAAACGAGTTAATGAAACTGAACTGTATCTTTGCCTATCTTTATGGCAGAACCACAAGAGAGCTGCTTTCCTCTCAAAGAAAACACAGAGCAATTTCCTGCTTCACTTGCTTTTTACCTGAAGCGAGGACAACAATTCATTTTTCAATCAGTGCAGGGCTTTTCCCCTCTCCCTGTGCCCCCCAATCAGCTCAGACACTGATACCATTAGTATTAAAGTCCATGTATTGCAAGGGAGAAAAACAAGGCAGAATGACTTTAGAAAACTTTTTTAATGGATTTTCCTTCTGAAGACTGACTGCTTTGCTATTACATTTAACTTCCCAATGTCCCTGAGAGAGATGAGCTGTGGTTCACAGCAGTGCTATTGCTCTGGAATACTTTGCCCCCCTCTCTGCCCAGGGGCAGCTGTTGGGGACCCAGGGAACATTGATCAGACCTGTGTGAGCAGGCAGGGGAGGCTGCCCACCCCTGGGACACAGCCCAGCCACCACAAATGCTGAAAGAAAGGCTTGGTCTGGGAAATGGAGAGGAGGAGCTGTAGGAGGCTTAGGGGGGATGTAAATTAAAGCAGGAATGCTTTTAAAGAGGTCAGTAAGAGGAGAGGCTTGTCCTTGATGTCGTGCATGAAAAAAACAAAAAGGATGCCAAGATCCTAGTGATGTGAAGTGATTTCTTAACTTTGGAAGGGGCAGCAGCAATCCAGGCTGCTGTCTGGGTGGGTGAGGTGTGAGGAAGAGCTAGAGAGCCCATAGTCCTGTGACTAAGCCCAGCTTTAAAAATAATGACTCAATATCAATGGAGAAACATCTGCACCCCATGCAGCAGGCAAGGAGAAAAGAAATAACAGAGGACAATGATACTGATTGCATTAAGACAGAAGTCCTGAGTGTTACTTGTTGGGGGCATGGTGTCAGCAGCCAGCATAAGCAAGAGCAAGGGAATCAAAAAGTGATGGTTAAAAATTATCCACCCAGTTTCACCATGTAAAACCCATGGCCAAAAGAGAAGCAAGAGGTTGTAGCACCTAAAGTGATTCTAGGCAGAAAACCAGATCAAAGAACATCATCTCCATTTCTTCATAGCACAAGAGGCTTTGCAGGAACCTCTTAACTTCTGGATTCCTTTTAATATGAGAAATCTTAAGTGTCATTCTTAATGCAGAGTCATAGGAGAGCCTTCATCTCACTGCTCTGGAGTGACTTGATGATTTTAAAAACCAAATAAATGCTTCACAGCAAACCCTTTCTAAGAGCTATAAAAATATTGTCAGATAACAGCACAGAAAAGGGGTTGGAATGATTTGCACAACTGTGAGTGATGTTTTAGAAGCCAAGAGCATCCAGACCTTTTGTCCTGCCTTGGCTTTTTTCCTGGTCCATCACACACCTTTAAGGGTAGAAAGAGAAGCCTCATGGTGCAGGACAGTGGTTTCTTTCACATGCTTTGCAGGTTATGGTAACTGACCCATGAACTGGCAACTGGAGGTGGGAATTGTGCTCTGCCTGTTCATTGCTGACAGCTGCACACTGGTCAGTTAAGATAAATGCTGTCAGAGCTTTGGATTCACCACCTAATGCACTTAAGAGGGAGAAAGGTCTGCTGTGGATGGGAAAGCACAGACCAGACCTTTGTTGTGTGTTGAGGCAGCTTAGTTGCAAAGGTTTGGCCCTCAGTGAAACCTGTTGTTCAGACACACTTCCTAAATTGATAATGATGTTTCCTCAAGGGGCAGAGCCTGGAGAGAAAGCCAGATACAGAGATAGGGAAAAAGGAGGACTGGAAATGGATGTCCAAGAATTGGTAATGTGCATGAGCATCTATATGCAGAGGATCTCCCTTTTGTCAGCTGGCCTGTTACTCTGGAAATTAGAGTAGGTTCTTGGACAGAGGAAGGATCAGTTACAGGAGCTTGTAACCAGATGAAATATTCAGCTAAAATAACTGAACCTGTAGAACCTCTAGAGCAGACCTGGACAATGTGTATGTAAGGGAGTGAAGTGCTGCTGTGTAATGCTGGACCTACAACCCAGAGAGGTTCCCCCTTTGGAACTGAAGAGGGGGTTGCACTTGTGGCTGACCCAGTATTTCCAGTCTGCTTGGCCCATAGCTGTGCCTGTATGCTGCAGGAACAGGTTTAAAGTTAACATTTGGGTTTGACTCACAGGTTTTGATTTCTTTTTAACTTCAGGCGAGCCAACAGAGTGTCCATGGCCACTTCCACCCTGCACTTGCTCCAGTCCTCTCTACCTTGCAGAATTTTGTCAGCACGAAAAGATCTTCAGCAGATGTGTCTCAGAGAAACTCAGGTATCATCTGTGCAGCTGTCAGAATAGCTTCGTGTTGTTTGCTTTATTTATATTTGTGCTGGTTTAAAAGCAAAACTGAGTACTTGAATCTGGTTTTCCTTCTCGGCCTCCCAGAAGACATCCCAGTGATGTTTTAAGACTCAAACACTTCCCAGCAGATGACAATATTTTTATGTCTACTAGCAGAGTAATGGCTGCTCTATTTTAAGTGCAGAATTCCTGCACCCTGCTATTCCCTGACGCCCTTGTCAGAGGCTTAGCACAGACAAGGTTCTCACATTAGGAACAGTTTTCTCAGGGAATAAAGCTGCCACCACTTCATTTATATCTTGGTTGCTCTTGAGCATGTAAAGGGGTGTTTTGTAACGAGAAAGTCACAATGCCCAATTTGCAATTTGCAGATTTGGCAAGTGCTAAATCTACAACCTGCAGTAGCTTGTGGAGAGAGAGCCCTGTGCATTTGTGTGCCCTGACCTGCCTCAGGCATCGGTAACCTGTGCTCCCATCTGACTGTGGGCAGAAGACATTTCTTCTTCTGGTTTCCACACTCTGGAGGAGTCGTGGAGCTTTTTGGGGCAGCCTTCTTTGTGCCTCAGGTCTGCACACCCTGACTTGGCATCTCCTGGGCTGGGCTTCTGCTGCTGCAGCCTCACAGCACCTCAGTGGTCCTGCCTTGGGTGCTCAGAGCAGGTGTCTACACAAGCACATGGGCATGACAAAGACAAGTGCTGAAATGTGCTGATATAATAGGAGTTGTTAACTTTTCAAATTCTGCCTGCCTTATAAAAGATTCTTTAAATCATTTCATTCAAGCTGATAGAATTAGGGGTTGGTAGGGCAGAGCCCAGGATCTGACTACACAATCAGCTCATTAGGCTATTTAGTTCCAATTTGAATGGTTCCTTTGAAGTATCCCTTTTAATTTCTTTTTTTTTTCCCCTAATATTTTGAGTACTTTTCAATGTCCTATGACTAGATACCTGCCAACCAGACTTCCCACCTGTCTATTATTTACAACTTAGAAGAGGAAATCAATGGAACCTCAACAGCCTCAGAGCAGCTGTCCCTTACCCTTTGTGGTAGGGACACAGTGATTTATGAAGAACAGGCCAATCTTTGAGCAGGATGCACAGCAGAGCTTTTTCTTCAGGCCAGCAGGATGCTGCTGTTTGCTCAGATTGCAGTGAGCAGTGGCTGTGCTACAATGGGTGTCACAGTGGCATTTTCAGTTGGAGCCATTACACCCAGATTCACCATGGGGTGAAACAGCAATCCCCTCCTCCTCCTCCTCCTCCTCCTCCTCCTCCTCACATGAGCAGCCCTGCCTGCTTTGGCACAGGACAGCTCTGCTTCTGCCGGGTGATAACTCTGACTAGGCAGCAAGGGACTGTTGTCACCTGACAGTGTTATCTCTTAATTATATTATCTCTTAATTACAGAAGCTAATTGTTTGTTTCTTTATTAGCAGGAGCAGATACGGGCCCAAGGACTGTGGAGATAACAAGGGTCAGTGAGTTATTTGCTATCCATTCAAAAAGCTGACACCTTTCACTGAAGTTGTTCATTATTGTAGCATTACTCAGAAGGAAAACTGCATTATTTATGTTAGCAATAGGTTGTTGGATGTATGCCTGTGTAACAGCACCTGTATGTGTCTGTTTTCTCCCTGTTCCATAAATCAAACGAGTCAGTTAATGCTATACCCTGAACACTGACCTCTAAGAGTCACTCCAGGTGCAAATGTTGTTGTGTTTTGCTGTGTTTTAGGGTCCAAATGATGCACTTGGTATCAGTATAGCCGGAGGGAAGGGAAGTCCATTAGGAGATATTCCCATCTTCATTGCCATGATTCAAGCCAGTGGTGTGGCTGCACGTACCCAAAGGCTCAGGGTGAGTAGGAGGGTCCTCTCAGTATTTCCAGTTTCCTCTGCCATGTGTCACCATCACTTTGATAATATCAGGATTACTCTGTCTCTTTTAATATAAAAACAACAACAACAAAAAAATCACCTAGAAAACCAATCTTGTCCTTTCCTTTTTAATTCTATCACATCTTGAGATAATGGCAGCTGTTGTCCACCTTGGAAAAGCAACATTGAGGAAGAACATAAAAGCATTTGCAGTGGTCTTTGATTGCATATGTTCATCCAGACCCAGGGAGGGCAGCAGCAGGCTCTCTGGAAACCACAGGCATTCAGGGGGCTGTGGATTGGGCATCATTTAGAGCTCAGACCAGGTAGAAACCACACTGGTAATTGTTTGATCTTAAAGCTCTCAGAAAGAAACACCAAAATAAGGTGCTTATCTCAGACCCACAGGATATGTGACTATTATTGAGTAACTGTGGTGAACACTTTCCATCTTGGAGAGAGTTTCAAGGGAGTCGTTGGTGTTGAAAAGAACTTATTATGCAGATACACAGGATTGCTTTGGCCCATGAGATTCCTTAGTACCTGCTGATACATTCATGCCATGTCTCTAATAGAATTACACAACAGCCCTAAGTGCCAGGGTCAAGACCATTTTTATCTCTAAGAAGAAATCATCTAGGTTAATTAGATTAACATCAGAAGTGCCTGCTTTCCTCTACTGCAGTCAGTGTGTGCATACCTGGTCTGTAAGAATACAAACTTGTCTGCACATGCAGACACAGATGAATACTTTTTGGATGGGAGGACAGCTGAGGAAATCTCACTCTCTCTGCTTGCAAATGGAAATAGTAAAATACAACCCATCTTTGTTTCTCTGATCTCATTGTTATTTTTAAAACCCCCCATATTGTACTTGCTCTGAAGAATGGCAAATGATCACTAGCACTGCAGAGTTCTGACAAAAGGGATCCTGCAAAAGAGAAGCATGACTGTGCAGTGCCAAGTTCACGAGGAATTTTAAGCATTCTTAATTTTAATTTTCCCTAATGCTAGTAATTTTCCATTACTGTTGTACTTTCAGGTTGGAGATCGGATTGTCAGTATTAATGGGCAACCTTTGGATGGGCTGTCTCATGCAGATGCAGTTAATCTACTAAAGAATGCTTATGGGAGCATTATCCTGCAGGTATGGTGATAAATTGAACATGCAGCTGCGTGAGGGGAGATAAATGGCATTCAGGAAAAAAAAAAACCAAACCCTAAGCATCACTGGCACAAGGCATCACAGAATTGCAGGGTGCTTGCTGATGGGAATTACACAGAATGAAAGCAAGAAATAATTTTCATTCAAAAATTCTTTATTGCCATTCATACAGGCTGTGAGCATGATTATATAAAAGCCTAACAAAGAGAACAAAATCACTTGTTGCTACACATGATAAATCAACAAGCTTCCAAGTTGTTGGTGTTTGTTGTTTGGTTTTTTAGTATGAAGTTAACTAGGAAAAAGAAATTACATGTGTGTGTGTGTAACTAGACTGTGACCAAACTGCCCACAGTGTTCATTTCCTTGTACTTGAAAAGGGGAAAAGAAAGAAATACTAGCAGTGCTTAGTAAAAAATGATAGCATCATTAAGACAGTGCTGCCTGGAATTGATTATTCTACAGGTAATGACTAATAACACTCAAGAGAGAGAAAACAGTGTTATCAAAGCTTCCTTTATATGCTGTCTTAAAAAGAAGACATGTTCTGCCACTTTGCTTCTAATTGCTGCTTGCCAGTATATTCATCTTTAGTTTGTTTTTATGTTTACACAAAGAAATGGGAGAAATCCTTGCCAGACAGAATTCAAAATACTGCTCATTTGCAGAATTATTGTAACAAATGGAAAACAAACTTAAGATGCACCACTAAAATCTGCTCTGATTTTTCTTTATCATCCCAGCATATTGGGTTGGAACAGATCTTGAGAGAGTTTTGTAAGATGCTTGATTTGCATTACAACACAAATGTGGCTATAAAAAAATGGGGGGGGGGGAAATCAAGAAAAATGAGAGAAAAGGGAAATTAAGTGGTAATAAACTTAATTTTTAGACTTGCTTATTTTTTGTTTTGCCTGTCCATGAACTGCTGACCTGATAAGTGGTGAACCAGTCCCAGAGCAGATGGTGTGTTTGTGTAGTTCCACTGAAGTCAAAGGAAATACAGATACACACCAGCTGAGGATTTTCTGTTAGATTATAGTTATCATATCATTGCTAACGTTGAGTAATTTCAATTTTCAAGTCAATAGTATTCCCTGACTAGGAAATGTTGTTGCAGAACCCAAAATTGCTCATCTGTAATGCAATGATTTCCACCTCATCATGTATTTAAAACTATTCCTGCAGGAGCCCACTGCCCATGAACAAAGAGGGTCTTCTAGAAAGGTCTTTGCCTTTGGCAGTTGATGTGGTTTCTTCCATTATTTTGCTGCCTAGCTTAGAATGGGTTTCATACTTTTTTGTGGCTGATACAGCTTCATTCTGATAGAATTTTCCTCTAGTAAAATTTTTATTTCCTCTCTTTTTAACAGAGGAAAACAGACTCTATTCCATCAGAACTGAATGTGACCTAGTCTAGGTGATCCCGCTCTGGCAGGGCTTGGACTAGATGATCTTCTGAGGTCCTTCCCAGTCCCCATTCTGTTAGGTGAAGGTGGGATGCTGTAAGTTGAGGTGGGCAGGGGTGAGTGGAAGCCCTGCCATCCACGTGGAGACACCATTACCCAACCTCAGGTGCTTCTCCACCCCTGGCTTGCTTTCTTTTTCTGTTCAAACAACCTCACTGGAACAATCCTATCGCTGCGATGATCGTGACTGATGTGTCATGAAGTAATTCTATTTATTATCAGGTTGGACCACTTCATGGCAAACTGCTTTGAAAGGTCAGATAATTGTGTTCAGTGGTGTGGAAAGGCTTATTATCAGTACGTCCTGGGAAGGATGGTTAAAGGAGTTTGCAAATGCTGTTTGCAAATGGGAGATTAGGGTCTCGGGGGAACAATCATCCCTTTCGGCTGTTTTGATGCTTTGGTTTAATTTAATTTCTTTTCTGCAGGTGTAGTAATGAGATAAGGGGAAGCTTTTTTACAAGGTTGTTGAACTCTGATATGTTCTTACTGCCAACTGAAGATTTTTGAATATAGATTTATTTCACCCTCATTTTATTTAACAACAAAATGCAGCAGAGACTGGCTGGCACTCTTTCTGCTACTGCAACGGGAAGGAAAACTTAATGGTGCCTTTTCTGGCTGAGCCAGGTGCTGCTCCTTTGCCTGCTGGACCCCTCCATTTAGGATATCTGAGAACCCAAGTCCTGGGATGCAGAATTTGCATGAGAACTAATCTTCCTTCCTAGAAAATGCTACCACCCTCTTGGCTCCAAGTGATTAGAAAGAGGGAAATACTGTCGTGGAAGAATTGTGAGCATTCATTTAAAACGAGGGGATTTATATAATGGATTTTTTATTCTGAAAAGGTACATTTCCCTTAAGCCATGGCACAAGCTAAGAGTGGATAAAGTACCTGTTAATTTTGATAAAATAAGGCCATAGATAGCTGCAGGAAATATTGAAAATATCCTTAACTGGTTATTTCTCTCTGTCTCTGAGCCAAACTGCACTGTGCAGTGAAGATCAAGCACAGAAGAATATCTTATCACAGGGAGATGGAGTCAGGAGATAACCCTGGCATGTAGCTGCTAGGAAATCTATGTCCTTTCAGCTGTAAATACTTAAAATCCAAAAAGCTTCATAGTGCTTTCCTCCATATTTTTTTTTTCCAGAAAAATCAAATAATAGAAAACAAGCATGCAATGAAAGGTTAAAAAAAAAAAAGCTAGAGTGGGTTTTGACACTTGGTTTTTAATAAATCCCCCTTGGCCTGCAGGCTGCAGGCTTTTATCCTCAAAAATATCATCAACCCCCCCACTTTGGCATGCAAGTGACTGCCACAGCTGCCTCTGTACCTAACCTGCACAGGGGTGATATGGTTGCTTTAAAAAGCTTGAGCAAGTTTGCTGCCCCACAACCTGTCAAAATGTCATTAAGTTTAGTAATTACTGCCTGGTGGTGATTTGTGATGGTTTCAGAATAATATAGGAGTATAGTCATGTAAAGGCAAGAGAAAGTTTCAGAGCAAGGTTTGAACCCCCAGAAAAATGGACACAACTCTGCTATTTGAGGTATTTCATTAGTAGGATTTCTTTGAAATTCCTTTGAAAAAAAAATCCGTCAACAATTTATTTTTTTCTTTTTTTTTTTACATAACTACCCAAGATGTGTTTGGCATTAAATGAACACCCAGTATTTTGTTGCATCCTTCTGTTTAGGTTGTGGCTGACACCAACATCAGTGCCATTGCTACCCAGCTGGAGAGCATGTCTGCAGGATGCAACCTGAACTCTTCTGAGCATCCTTCTGAAGATCCCGAGTGAGTCTGTACTGAGTCTGAGTAGCTGAGGTGGATTTTGATGCACTGCACCAGGGGGAAGCTGAGGGTGGTGAAGGTCTCTCCCACTGATTGTCTCTCTAATTTTCCATCACCTTTAAAATGAAAACTCTGACCTTCTCCAAGCTGATGATGGGCTCGTGTCCATCTTCACCCGGTGAGAGAAATTGCTTGAGTAAATAAGCACAAAATGTGTTTTCAAGCATTAGTTCTGGACATTTTATTTTCCCAAAACAATTTGCCTCCTTTCTTTTCTAATGTGTTTTGCTGACATGATAGTTCTGTCCTCATTTGTGGGTTTCGTGCCTGAATGCAATTTTGATTGTAGCAATTTAAAATCATTTGTCACTGCCAGGCTAAGGCAAGAGGTGTTCAGATCTCTGGTACCAGAGACAAATGTTTCAAAATGTGTCCCAGAACTTTCTTTGTCTTTTGAATCTTCTTAGCTTTACAATTCCAAAAAGTCTGATTAAAAGAAGTTTCTATTTAGGGGGCTCCTGTATGGTGATGGAAGTTAGAGACCCAGCCCTCCCATGGCCATGTGTCATTCTCCACCATGTGCTTTTTAGGGCAGCTTTTAGCCATTCCAGTTATCAGCTTCAATTTCATTTGATCTTCATTTTGGCTCATTAGCTTCATTATAGTCTTCATTTTCATTCTTTGATTCATTGTATTTATTTTCAGAAGCTGAGATGCAAGTTGCTGCCCTACCTCAGGGGGCTGGGGGTATAAAAATGAAGCTATTTATGCTGCATTCTCTGGCCTTACCATGCAAGATGCTGGTTTTATTGCTGCTCTCAAAGGAGAATTGCTTACATCACAAAAGGAGTTGTGTTCTCTTTTCATATCAAAATAGTAAGGAAATTTGAATGTGAAAATTAGGTAGGTCTGTGCATTCCTCCTGTCCTGAAGAGAAGCCTGGATATGAGTCATTGTGGCCTGCACCTTTATACTGTGAAAGATACCAAGCAGCTCTTGTCCACAGTGGCCTGGAGTGAAAGGCCAAGGGGCAGTGGTTTGAAATGAAAAAGGAGTGGGTTGAGATGAGAACTAAGGAAGAAGTTTTTTACCATGAGAGTGGTGACCACTGGCACAGGTTGCCCAGGGAGGTGGTTGAGGCCCCATCCCTGGAGACATTCCAAGTGGGGCTTGAGGAGGCTCTGAGCACCCTGCTCTAGTTGCAGATGTCCCTGCTCTCAGCAGGGAGGTTGGACCAGATACCTCTAGAGGTCCCTTTAACCCAGACCATGACTCTATGAGATTGTTGCTGTTGCACTTAAAAGACAAGAGCGTGGCTGGTAAGAAAGCAAACTGTACTTGCAGTGACTGCAGATGAGGGGAGTCTCCTGCATCAGAGAGAAGTGCTCTTGTTGAGCCCTTAGTACAAATAAGTCTTTCCAAAGCAAGGAGCTGAAGCCCAGTGTTTGAAGCTGGGGCTGCTCAGAGCATTCCAGTGCCAGGGCAAAAGCCATGGTTTGTGACCGTATGAAAACCTTCTGGAGAGATAAATTCCTCTGTTCAGTGTTCCTTCTGCATAAAGTCCCCCAGAGACAGGCACTGCTATTCTAAGTGATATTTATTGTGTTTTCAGAGCACCTCAGCCTAAGATTATTACTTTGGAGAAAGGCTCTGATGGACTGGGATTTAGTATTGTAGGGGGTTATGGAAGTCCCCATGGAGACCTGCCCATTTATGTCAAGACTATATTTGCCAAGGTATCTTCTTTGTTTTTTTGTTGGGTTTTTTTCTGTATTATCTTTAAAACTAAATCTAAGTTTTGACTTGGATAATATATTATGTAGTAGAAGGCAAAATGTACTGCCTAAGTACATTGATCTGAGTAAGTGGACCCAGAACTCACAGCTAGCTTCTCAGCTTATATTTCATATTACTGATGGCTGAAACAAGATACTTTATCTCAGCAGAACTGCTCTGTGTACTTGGGAAACTTGGTTTTATACATTAAAATATTTATAAGGCAGTTTTCTATCTGTAAATCTCCAAAAGCCTTCCAAGGAGGTATCACTTTTCCTGCTGTACAGGACAGGAGGCAGTTGAAGAGATGCTCTATCTTTGTGGCTGAGCTTCAACTGGAAAATCAGCAAAAGGCTTCCTGTGCTCAAAAAAAGTCACCTCAATGAGAAAATCCACCCAAAACACCACATTTTGTGGCTGGATGATGAATTGGCTTGTACATCAGCCCTGGCTGTAGTTCTTCTCCCTTGCTTCCAGCTTCTCTCTCATGTCTCTCTGTGAGAGCTCCGGTCCCACGTGCTGGAGCCCTTCACAACGTGTCTGTCTCAACCCATCTCTGACCCCAGCCATGAGAGTCAGGGGAGGATTGGGGGGTCCCAGACAGGTACCAGCAGTGGCTCTGGCCACCCAGGCTGAGGAAGAACCAGGACAGCCCAGCCTTGAGGCACACAGCCCCTTTTCCCACCTACCCCTTGCTAGAAGTGCTCAGCAGGGGCCAGCATGATGCATCAGGCATGGCCATGAGAAGAGAGCTCTGGAAATGGGGTGTGGGAGGGAGGAAAGGAAAATGGTGGGAATTAGGGATGCCTTCCACAAAGTAACTTCAAAACCAGTCACACAGTTGCCTGTCCTGTGCCTGCTTGCTGCCACTTGTGTCAGCACTTCTGGCAGGGTAGGTGGTGAAACTAACATCTGGAGACAGGGTAGAAGTCTCTTCTGCTTCTGTGATTCTGGGGCTCAAACCACAAATGCCTGATCTTTTTACAGTTTTAAGTCATTAACATGGGAAGAGGCCCATGTCTTGAAACTGATGCTTAGCAAGTTTCTAGATGTGAGCACAGCTGAGAAACCCTAAATTGAAGTGACAGTGCACTGCAGATGGGGCCATGGAGCAGAAGCACCATCAGCCAACCTCTGGACAGGGCAGGGCTGAGGATTCAAAGAGCTGCACTGAGGCCTCTGGGGGAGAACATCCATTTCTAAAGCTCCCTGGGAGCTTCTCAGGACCTTCAGTGGAGCCCAGCTCCATCCAGGGCTTGGGGCTGAGCCATCCTGCTGCATGAGCTGTGTGCTGCATGAGCTGTGTCCCTCCTCTTCCCTGGTTTCTCAGCACTGGGTGCAGAGTACATTTCTTGCTGTTCTGCAATCCTAAAGCCACAACTAGTGATTTAAGAATAAACCAATTCTCCTCTTCCCAGGGGTCTGGCAGGGTAGGGCGAGCAGGGTGAGCGGTCAGGGAGGCTTCAGCACCGCCATTTCCCATTCCCCCCCCCCGCCCATATTACAGTGGGACTTGCAGCGCCTCACCCCTCCTCATTCCAGGGCGGGGGGCGCGGGGGGCGGCGGCTGACGGGTGGCATCGCCCTGTGCAGGGAGCGGCTGCGGACGACGGCCGGCTGAGGCGCGGCGATCAGATCGTGGCGGTGAACGGGGAGGCGCTGGAAGGCGTCACTCACGAGCAAGCCGTGGCCGTCCTGAAGCGCCAGAAAGGCACCGTGACGCTGACGGTGCTGTCGGGATAAACAATTCCCTTGGGACCTCAGCAGAGCTGCAAGAATCCGGCCCTGAGCGGGGTGTAAAGCAAAGCCTGGCAATGAGGTATCCCCCTCACAACCCAGTGCCAGGAAAGGGTAGCGTGCATCTCCAGCTTCATTTAGCCTCCCCCGTTTACCTTGCTCCCCTACGTCTGGTGTCTCTTGAGGTTTCTCTGGACAAGTGAAGAAGCTTCAAAGAAGAATATCCATTTGCTTTATTTAGACGTGGGTTTCTCCCCAACCAATGCACCCCGGTTACAGCTGCTGAACATGGAATCAATTCGCACACAAAAGAGAATTTAGATCATCAGCTGATCTCATCTGAGGAGCAGAAAGAAATGCCGAGTGACTTGTCATCTCACTCATGATTTACTTATGCTAATTGTCCTTTCAAGTATGCCAGAAAACATTAGCAATGTAATTAAATTACCACTGTTCCAAATGATGAAATATCAAATTCTCCTCTGGGAAATTATTTGTGCTCAGCACAGTAAGTCTGATAGTCAAATGTGAACTTCTCATGTTTATCTCTTTGGGTAGGTCTATGGAAGTTAGTCAGAGGTAATTACTGTGATGTGTCAATTTGCAGCCTTTAGCATGAAAAATAAACTAGGGGAGAGGGAAATTTATTTTTTTTTTAGGCTTTTAAAACATTTGAGCCTTTTCAGATATTTCAGGCAGCATGAACAACAACAACCTGTCTCATTCTATGCTAATTATTTTTTTAAAGATGAAGAAACGTGCTGCTATGTGCCTGGCATGTTGCATACAAAGGCAGTTGTTGTTGTGCCAAGTTGCAGCGTAATTGTTCATCCTGAAACTTTAATGAAGACAGAAAGTTAGCTCTGGCAACCTGGCCCCGTGGCTCTGGGGGTGATGGTGAGCAGTCCCCCTGCACCTCGTCTTGAGGGCTGGATGAAGTGAATCCAAAGCAGCAAACCATTTCAGAGAGTCTCCCCAGGATCAGCTAGAAGAGGCTTCCACAGCTCACAGAGGATGCTTCTCTCTCAGGACTGCTGGAGTTCAGATTTGGATGATGCCAAACACTACTGGGCAGCAGTGAGCTGCTGATGTCCTCCTGGGGCTGGCTCTGTGCCCACCCTCCCCAGGGGTTCCTCAGACCCTCCTGGTGACTTGGACAGCTCAGTCAACACCCCCTGGCTATTCTTTAAGTTAAGCCAGACCAGAGCTCTCTGAAGCCCACGAGGAGCCTTCCCCAAGACCTGTCCCATTCTACACAGTACAAGTGGGATGCAGATTCAGCCCAGAGTCAGCACCTGGATTCTGTGTTTCAGCCATTCCTGAGGTGACCATGACCATGGCCTTAGTGATTTAGCAAACAGGTTTGGCAGGCAGGTTCATGGCAGTGCCAGTCGTTGTGGTTTAATCTTCCCATCCAGAGGAGCAGTAGGGTTTTAGAGGAAGCAGCCCAGACTGATTTGGACTATTTGGTGTCATTTATAATGATGATGTAGCTGGGAGAAATGAAAGAGGATGGGGTTCAAAAGTGGCTGCTCCTTTTCTGTGAAAAAAACACTGGAATTAAATGGAAAGAAGATTGGAAATCTGCAGGGTAGTAGGTGAGCAGAGCAGGGTTTGTGCTGTGGATCTTGCTGCTCAGTAAGTTGCAGAGTGAGTATTCCCCCAGTTGCCATTAAAGAACAGGTACTGAAGGGAGGTGGGCTGCACTGAAACAAGATGTGACCAGCTCCCACTGAACTGGTTTTCCTTATTTCATTGCAAAGTTTTCTCTAGGTGATCACAAAGTGCATTTAGCTGCTGGGACCCGTTGGTGGGTATTCCAATGATAGTGCCTGGAAGAGACTTCGTGCTTATGGTGGATTCCCACCAAGCCAAGTGAAGCATTAGTGGAACCTTGGTTACAGATACACAGAAAGAGGGGCCTGGATTTAGCAAACTGGAGGAATTTAACAAGCTGCCTTTGGTTGCAGAAGTATCCAAGGTCTACAGGAGTTAAAGGTGGGTAGGAGAAAAGTGAAGAGGTACCCTAAGAAATAACATAGGGGATTTATGAACAACATGTGATGATTCCTCTGTCTGATTATGGTTTTTATAACCATTGCATTCCTACTTTAAGATGCTGCCACATTTAATCCATGAAGTTTTACACGGCTGTTTATTAGCCTGTTGTGCACATTACTGTTCATATGCACAAAGAATTGAATTTATGGGCTGGGATATTTTGCACTTCTCGTTGCTCAGAATGAGAGAGAACATTTTCTGCTTCTTGTAATTTGCACTTTGTGTTGAATATATTACTGCCAAAAATGATATTGCAACTAATTGATAAACCAGTGCCCATGCAGAGAAGCGTGTGCTGTATGTACAGGACCAAGTTAGATAATGAAATTTGCATTACACTTGTCTGGGTTGAGGTGTTCTGGTTTGTTTAAAACTTTATTTCTGTGCAAGGGAAAAAAGAAAAAATAAGCAATTAAACCTCCTGATTGTATGTTTATGTATATCAGTAAAATGAGACATTTTATGACTTCGAAGATTCTAAATAAAGCTCAGTTACAGAAGCAGTTGTGGATTTACTTATTTGTTTGTTTTTTAAATTTAAGACAGTTAAAAATCTGTTTCATGCGATGTCTTCATCTGCTGCTCCAAGTAGGACTCGTGTTGCCCTTCTCAGGGAGCAGGAGCAGTTGGCTGTGATGACAACCAGCCAGGGTCCTGCCTCCAGGGAACAGGGTTCTCCTGAGCAAGGTGGTCACAAGGAGCCCCCCAGAGCACATCTGCCCTCCATCAGAGAGCTGCATCTGCCTGTCTAGCCTGGTAAGTAGTTTTTAATCTGGTAAGTAATTTTTAACTTAGTAAGTAAGTAGTTTTTAATGGCCTGAGCCCACCCTGCCAGAGTTCTGACATCTCACCTTGCAGGGCTTGGAGCCTTTGTTTCCTTTAGCCTCTTCCTCTAACCTTTCTCAAAATGGGATTATAAACCCTCACGAGGAAACATCTGCCCTTGAAAACAATATCCTCTATTTTCAACTATTAAGAGATCACTTGGTCCTTTTATTACCTTTCTTTTCATCCCACCTAGCAGCAGCCAGGAGCAGCAGGGTGTTCCCAAGCCCCTTTGGCTCCACTGGACCAGGAGGGGAACCTGGCTCATCCTCCCTGACCCTGTCAGCCCCCAGCCAGGGGAAGCTGCACAGGCTCTGCCGTGGCTGCTGCACCAGCTCTGGGTGTTCTGCTCCCACCACTTTTCTCCAGAAATGGCACTAGATGGAGCAATTGACAAAATATTGCATTTCTGCTGCCTCCAGCTGGGGTTTGGTGGCCCTGCCAGAGAGGCTGCCCCAAGGGATGCTCCATCCTCTCAGCCCAGGCTGGGAAGGGCAAACTCCTAAACCTCTGAGCTGTTTTGTTTTGGGGTTTTTTTTCCATTGCAAATAGGTGGGTGCTGCAAAAAAAAAGGAGGAGCCACGTGGGAACCACAATATCTAGGAAATTAAATCCTGACCCATCTCAGCCCTGCTGAGAACTGGCCTCCAGCCCCATCAGCTGCGGGTACTGATCTTTTCTGCCACCTGCCTTTGGCAAGACTGGGGGAGGGAAGAGAAAGCAGAATTTGTTGTGTTTTGTTCCCAGTGCTTCACCTCAGACCCTAGAAAGCTGCTGGGTGTTGGTTTTGCCTCTCCCCTGCTGGGAACAGCTGGCTGCTTTAATGAACCCAGGCTCTGGCCACCAGCTGTGTGGGGCTCAGGGTGGTTGGGACTCACCCTGGAGGGGGAACCCAGACTGAGGTTACCCAACATTTACAGCCCAAGACACCAGTTCACCTTCCACAAAAGCTGCTGGGAACTTTGCGAGGAGCCTGGACAACCTCAGCAAATTAACTGTGATTATTTCAGCCCCTTTTCCATTCTGAATGCTCTCAAGCCTTTGCCAAGGAACCAGCTGCATCCCTGGGGCAGGGATAGAGCTGCTCTGCAGATCCTGTTCCCAGCTGGGGAATTGGGGGGAGGGGGGTGTGTGTGGTGTCCCACTGCCCCTCATGAGAGATTTCACCAACCCCTGGCCACAGGCTCCGAGCACAGGCAGCCTTTGTCCACATTTCATTCCTCACATATCTTGCAGCTGATGTCAGGATGATGTGGGGGTGGCCACGGGGGCTGTCCTGCTCCAGGGGGCGGGGGGGTGTGTGCAGTTGGGGGGTTTGGGGGCACAACTTGGCCACATCTCCATGTCTTACCCCCCCCACCAGAGTTGCTGGATGTTGCCTTCCAACCCCGGTGCCCCCAGGGAGGGCTGGCTCCAGGGCTTGGCAGCTCTAGAGCAGTGGGAGGAACAATTTGGGATCATCTGGTTTTCAGGAGGAGGAGGAGGAGGAGGGATGGCGCCGGCTGTTGTTGCTTTTGTGTGTTGTATCTGGCAAGAGGATTGGTACCAAACCAGGCTCAGCAGGCAGCTGCCTGAGCCGAGAGGGTCTCACGCAGTTGTAGCTGCACCCAGGGAGGTTGGCAGGGCACAGAGGAGAGTGGGGGGCACAGCAGTGGGGGCAGCAGGGCTGAGGGCTTCTCTCCCCTGGGGGCCGTGCCCAGCACAGTCAGCAGCCGTGTGGGTTTATGTTTGCTATGGAGCTGCAGCCCCCTGACCATGGAGGAGGGGGTTCCAGGCAAGGGCCATAAAATCATAGCCTGGTTTGGGTTGGAAGGGACCTTTTTGCCACCACTAGCCCCCCCTTCCCATCACCATTCTGCCACCAAAGCACTTGGTGTCCAGCATCGTGCTGAAGCAAACCTGGCATCCATGGGGATACCCACCAGGCTCATGTGCATGGGGCTCAGGGGACAATGTCTGGGTGGCAGAGGGCTTGCTCTGAAGGTTAGCAGTAAATCAGATTGATAAGAAACAGGGCATCACTAGGAGCCACCCTATTTTCAGTCCCAGCATGACTGTGAGGGCTACACACAGCAATGAGCATGGAGGTGCTTTGGAAGCAACCAGCAGAGTTCCTGTAGCACAAGAAAGGGACAAACTAAAAATGGCCAAAGGAGAGTGGAAAAATTATGTTCAGCTTAGTTTCTCATCATTCTTTCCCTTCATAGCTAATCAGCTCCTAGATGGTGAGGCTGTAAAGATCATTAAATTAATTCCTTTTGTCTCCATGTGTGTTGTACAGCAGTGCTGGAAATGGGGTTGGTTGGTTGTTTTTTTTTTTGCTTGTCTATATTTAGTTTGATCTTTACCACGATATCAAAATACATAAATTAAGGCTTTTTGTGGCTTTGGGATCCCACAGACAATTTTATGCACTCTGGTACTTCAGCTGCTGGGCACTTGGAGATGCTGAGGGCAGCATCAAACTGTCTGCAGCCATGTGAGCTGCTCAGGAGTGGGGAGGTCATGTCCTGGGAGCTGCTTCTCCCTGGGGAGCTGATTTGACTGGAAAAGAGGAAATATGAGGCAAAGGAATAAAAATAAACATGTGGGGAAGGAGTTAAGCAGCCTGGGCTGAAGGGCTGGGAACAGGAAAGAAAGGGGGATGTGGGGGAAGGCAGCAAAGGCTGTGCTTCCTTGATGCAGAGCCTCTGCACATCCCCAAATTCCTGGGCCCTGTCCCTGAAGTGTCCTGCAGCAAGCTCAGCATCCCGAGGGGTCCCAGAGGCAGGAGGAGGCAGGAGCTTCCCAAAGCCATCCTGAGCCTTAGAAGAAAAAAATCTGTATTTATTATGTTGAAAACAAAAAGGTTCATTTCCCTCTGGGAAGCAGCAAGGGTCAGAGAGCAATTCCTCTCCCAAAGCATCATTCCAGAGCTGTTGGAAAAAAAAAACCCTCTGAAAATATCACCAAATGGTTTGAAGCTGGAGCCTTTGGGCTCCTCACTCCCAGCAGGACATTGAGGGACTGGAACATGGGCAATGAACAGGTTCTTCCCATCCAGGGCTGTCCCAGGCTGCCCAGGGCAGGGCTGGAGTCCCTGTGACCCCTGGAGGGGTTTCCAAACCCCCCATGGAGCTGTGGTGCTGAGGGCCATGGGGCAGTGGTGCCCTGGCAGGGCTGGGGGATGGTTGGACTCACTGATCTGAAAGGTCTGTGGCAAGGATGGAATGAGTGCTCACAGTGGCTCTGGGTGATGAGCACCCAGGAGAACAAATCAGGGTGACTCCTGAAAAAAAAAAACCACAACAAACCACTCTGCCATCTCTGTGCAGTGAGTGGAGACCCAGGACATCCCAGGGGGGTTCACTGATCTGAAAAACACCTTAAAACCAAACAGTTAATGATGTGCTCATATCTGCAGCCACATAGGCATTTGAGATAATGAAAGTTCCTGCTTAAAAATGTGAAAATAGGAGAGAAAAAAAGAGCAGATAGCTGAGCTCAGTGGAAAATAGAGGCTGGGGACTGGCCTCCCTTCCCTGAGAGACAGTGACCAGCATGAGGACAGGGGATCTCAGCCAGGGCCTTGCAATAGGAGACAGACTTCATCACTATGGGATTTGGCTGAGAGACAAAGTTGCCCAGGGTTAATTTCTACTTAGTTACAAGAGAAAGGTAATTAGCTAACCAGAGCTGTGATGGTGGTGGTGGGCTACACACCAGCTCCACTGCTGATGACATCCCAGCTCCTCCAAAGCCTCCAGAGAATATCCAACAGGTCCTGATGCAGCACAGGCTCAGAAATGGCATTTCCTGGAGGACAGGGACCTAAGGACAGTGTAAGAATGCACAGAAAAAGAGGGGCCTGAGCCCCACTCCTCTCCTGCTCAGCAGCAGAGGGATTCAAGAAGAATCCTTCCTGGGAAGGGGAGTTGTGCTGATCCTGGGGCCATGCCTGGGATAACTCCTGGTGCATGGCAATGGGCTGCACTTCCCTGTTAGCTCTAACTTAATTAGGAAAAAAAACAAAAAAACAAAAACCAAGAGCCATCTGGTAATTCCAAGTACAGGCAAAACAATGTCTGTGTTTGGGTCTGGTATACTCAAATATTTTCCTAGAGCATTAATTTTTAATTCTTACATCAGACCCACAATAAGCAAACATAAATAGGATTTTTTTTGTTGTTGTTTTTACTTTACATAATCCACCCAGCTTGTGTTTGTTGTTACATATACTGAATAATCACTGCCTGCTACTACATACAGAAGAGCTAATAATAAATATTAGGACAGAAACTTACAAGTTAAATGAGATACAGTTAAGCAGTCGATTAAAAGGACAACCCTAACCTAAGGTTACAAAAGACTAAGTATTGCTTTTCTAATGTGCTTTTTCTCCTTCATTTCAGTCACTCACCTGCCAAATCCTTTCTGGGAGGAGCCTGTAGGAGAGCTCAGGGGTCATCAGTGGCAATGTGCATAGATTGGGGGGGGGGGTCAGTGGGTTTAATGAGGACAATTAGAACGGGGAACATATGCAGATAACTGACAGGGTTCACCCCCCCTGTACATACAGAACCCCACGATGCTGGCCCCATCTGCAGCAGCCAGCAGTGGGCTCTGAGAGGCAGGAGCTGTCTGCTGCCCACTGCTGGTGCCAGGATGCTGTCCCCGCTGTGTCACACGGGCAGGGTCGGGCTGTGCTCGGCGTGGGCCCGCAGGAGCGCCGCGATGTCCCCCTGGGCCAGCGACAGGGCTGAGTTACCCCCCTGCAGGGAGGGAGGAGGTGAAGATGTTACCCCTAAATCCCTGCACCTCGCCCTGGCCTCCCCCATCACCCACCCAGCTCCATCCTCAGACACCTCCTCTGTG